>CM031866.1:17052226-17128865 GCA_018697195.1 Certhia americana | reverse complement strand
TGGTCATATCCCAGATCCCTGGGACAGCCCTGGACAGAGCTGCACACTCAGGGACAGGGTCAGTGCAGGGACATCACCCTAGTGTGGGACACAGAGGAGTCATAATTACACCATCACATCCCACACTGAAAATTAAGTTCAACCCTATCAATTCCACAAGAGCAGCTCATCTTTCTGCACTTGCAGCTTCACTTGTTCTTAATTAAATGCGATCCAAGGTATTTAGTCAAGAGCAGCCAGAACTGAAGAAAAATGAGGTATTATAATCACATAATTTAAAAAAGGGCATTTTGCAGATCCAGCTGGAATGACTGACTGCTTGGAAAGCTGAGGTAACAACAGGAGAGACCATGCCTTTACAACACAAGGACGGAAGTATACATTATACAATGCAGAGAAATTGAATTTCTGTGAAAAGGTAAGCCATCCCTGAGATATGAAATACTTCAGAATAAGATACAGGTTAAAAGAAATTCAAGATAAGATTCATGAGGTGGCACAGGGTCTGTATAGGACCTCCCCCTCTGACTCACAAAGGGCAGGGAAGGGTTTCTAACCCAGCCCCTACAATCCTTCTGCTTTTGCTGCTAAATGGGGCAGATAAAGGTGGCACTTCATGCTCAGTGCAGCACCCTCAGCCTCCAGCCACATCCTCCTCCCACTGCAGCCATCACTGCCCTTTGCCTGATACAAATCTGTACATGACTTTTCCAAGTTCCTTCAACACTCCAAGTTTCCACATAAAATACCAAATGAACTTTCCAATGGGAGGACCCCAAGCCAGCACAACAAGTTGTGCCTGGATGCTGACCCAGAGCCATCCTTATTTTCAGCTGGAAATGAGTCTGGGGGAAAGGGAAGGGAACCTGGTGGCTTCCTGCCTGGCACTCTCAAGACATGGCTTGTGGGCAGGAAGCCATGAATTCATATATTGAATTCTGTCAATATATGAACATTACAACATTTGTCTTTTTTGGTCTCTATTTGGAATGGCTAATGGACAAAAATTAACCCCTGTGCTCTCTCCATTTGAAATTTTCCTAGAATTCCATCAGTAAGACCAATCCAGACCTGCTTGGACAGGCAAATTGTTGGGACACAGAATTTTGCCTCATCTCATCAAATAAATATTGATTCATGATCCTATTGTAACTGCTGATCACGTTTCTGGTTAATACATTTAAAAGCAGAGCAAACAAAACCGTAACTGGCATTAAGTGTTAAAACATCCAGACAGATGTCCCTATCCAAGTGCTCTGTAAGGAAAAGCCATACTCTTCCCATGAGAAACACCAGGACTACAGAAAGACTGGCTTGGAAGAAGTGCAGGGAATTTGAGTTAAGATACAAGTTTGAAAAATCCTATTAAGAGCTTCCCAAATGCTGGGAAAAATGTCCCAGGCGTGGGAATGGCCCATCAGACACGCTCTAAAACCAAGCCTAAAGAATAACACCAGAGTAAGACAAGCCTGGACCTTGACACATCCATCCATTAAATTTTCTACCTTCTTTTCTAATGTAAAAGAGCTGCTTTGACTTCTTGTTCTTGAAGCAGGGAATGTGCTGAGGGCTGGGATGAAAGCAGGGAGCTGGATCTGCCAGGGACAGCGGGACACAGGGCAGGGAAGGAGCTGTGCCCCAAGGACTGCAATTGGCACGTCCTGAAGGAATGATCAAAGGCCATCAGCATGTCTGTGGAGTTTTGAGGACATTCATGCCTTTTCTAAGATATCCATTGTTACCCTCTAAAAGCAACACTGCTCCTTTCCCACTGCCAGCCTCTGGAAAAGTTATGACAGCAGTTAAGATGTTACTAAAACTATTAAAAAACTATTCTTTCTTGTCACTTTAGTTTGTCCTAGGGGATCTCACAAATCACTTGTAGCATCAGAATATTCCTGGGAGTTCTCCTGTTCAGCCATCTCAACATGTGCCATGTTTATATTCCCTTTGATTATTTTCCTCCAGAAAACCCAGAGTTCAATTTCCCAATAGGTGATTCAGTGTCAGTTTAATGGAAGAAAACAATCTGCCAGACCCCTTGGTGATTCCCCCTGTATGAATCAACTGTGGAAAAATCCTGAACTTAAAGGAAAGCTGCTTTTGTAATAAAGCAAAACATCTTAATTTTGTAAGGACAATGAAGCATTTTCACAAAAGAGTGAAGCAATCGGATTTCAGACACTGGAGACAAAGAATCAGCTTAATATAAAAGTGATAACGTAATTTGAAGTGTCACTAAAAACAACAAAGATTGATCACTCAGATTTCAGGGAAGAGGAAAATCAAATTCCAGCCTTTTGTACGCTTTCCATACAGCCCTCACTTGCACCCCCATAACATACAATTACTGAGCAATTCCGGATGCCTCCCTCACAGGCTCTTTGTGTTTCATTATCACAAAATATAGCGAGCCTTTATTAATTTACTGTAGTCAAACTGTCAGTTATACCCTGAGGTTTGGGCTTTTTATCCCTCTTTTAAATTACTATTCTCCAAACATCTTATAATCTATTTGCTGTCTCAGTAAGTACAGCAGATGAAATTAGACAGTAAATTAGATTATTTTGTGGGATCTACTACCAGAAAAATCCCCATAATTACTCTGCTATGCTTAACCTTTCCTGAGCTGGGCAAGTGTAATTCACTTGGTACCAATCACTCAGAACCCTGCAAACAGAAATGTGTAATAATGGGAATCACACATTTGTGGAAGCACTAAGGAAAACCCTGCATTAGGAATGTGGATGTGATCATACAATCACAGAGTTCCTGTGAGCACAGCCAGCAGAACAGAAATGAACATGGCCCAAGTGCCCTCAGCTGTCATTTCCTCACTGCAGGAAAGTACAACCTATACAACCATGTTTCTGCAGGAGTTTTTCAATTACATGAAATTTTGTTAAAATGAACAGAGCAAACGTGCTGCAGAGTTTGCTGGACTTTACAGACATTCAAATGTTATTGCTCAAGTGCTTTCAGTGGTTTAGTTTCAGATGAACCATTTCATCCACCGCAGCTTTTTCAGAACCTGTGGCAGTTCCATTTGTTCCTTCTCCCCCAGAAATGCCCCAATATAAATAAAGATACACAGTACGTGCAGTTGGAGCACATACTGATTCACAGACTGCCAAGCTTTCAGAGCAGGTCATTTTCCAGAAATTTCTCTGTGCCTGTGTCCCAAGCACTGGGGAAAAATCCATCTGGAACTTCCCTTTCCAAGTTAGGAATTGTCAAACACACAAAGCAACTGACTCCTGCACTTGCTGAAGAACAGACCCTCACACAGCAGGTTCCTCAGCCAGACTAGAGATTGAAATAAAAAAAATTCACTAGGTAAGAAAGCTCCAAGTTGGCTCAAACCTCGAGAGCTACTCAGCCTGAATTTAACACCTCCATTCTAACCTTTGTACCAAGGAATGTTGACACTACAGGAGATTTTACTTTCGGAAGTTTCCCATAAAGGGCCTAAGATTTATTCCAAGAACTTCATACTTCAGTGTCTTCCCTGCTTCCTCCCATCTCCCTCAACATTCTTCACATTCCTGGCAGAGGTACCACTGACTCGGAGTCTGTGGAGCCAATCCAGCAGGAAAAGCAGGAGGATATTCCCAGTGCTGAGCCCAAGGATGGCATCTGTCCATGTGCCAAGGGTAAAGACCACCCAGGTGCCCACCTTGGATCACACAAGAGCCTGGAGCTTGTGGATTTTGGAGCTCTAAACTGGAGCTACATCTCAACCTAGAGCAGGGTTTAGACTCTTCCTTTCTTTACAGACAGTGGAAATTTGGGAAAACTATGAAGATTACAAGCTGGACCAGTGAACCAGTTCAAGGGAAAGCTTTAGTCTCTAGTGGCATTTTTTTCAGAGATCCAAGAAGTCAGCAGCCTCTCCATCAGATTTCTTTCAAAATCTTCAAGTTAGTGAGTTCAGAAGGATTCCTTGGAGTTCTAAGAGCTTTGTTCCAATGGAAACCTGGAGCACTGATTTAACTTCCTTTTCTCACCCAACACCCAAAGCTTCCTTCTCTCACACTCTAATTAATTTGGAAAATATTTCATCACAGCAACTAATTTCACAATATATTGCACTACAGGCTGTCTGAACAACTGCCAAGGCTGCCATCACTCAAGTTTACTCATATTTATCCATTAACATAAATCTTATTGCAGTCTTCAACAAATAATCCATCAAATTTAATCGCTTTCCCTTTTCTCCAGATCTTATAACAAATATTTCATACCAAAACCCCACCACCCCCTATCCTTAAAATTAATCTACTTTCCTATAAATACAGGCTCCTCTCCCTATTCTCCCTAGGAATACAACCTGAAAGACAAACATTCTATTCTGTATTAGTTAATTACCACAGTTATGACAAAAGTAAAAATAAGGTTTTGTGTAAAATCCTTTAACAAGCGATCAAAATTAGGGATAACCTGCCCATGCTGTCGGAGTTTTGTTTCCTAAGCCCAGACAGACACAGAGAAATGTCCCATTGTATATGGCTATACCTATATATATGTATGTTAATGTTTGGGGTAGGGGTGTGCATAAACAAACCTGGGATTTCAGAGCTTTTCCCAGGCAGAAGGGACATTCAAACCTGCCCAGATGAAAAGAATCGGATTTTTCTTGGGATAAAGAAAAGCCGCGCTAAGAAAGTCATACTTTTATATCAAAAGGGGATTTTAATACAAATTAAATGTGATTTAATTTGTAATTACATTAACAGACCATGCATAACAAGCTAAGGTAGCTATTTAGCAACAGTAACTGCAGGCTTTTCTCCAACAAAACATCTTAATTTCTGGAGATTTTCCAGTTATTCTATTCACACCAATAACACAATAGCTGGAGGGTAAATGGAGTTTAAGAGGTTTCTGTTCTCTGCTCTTTGAATCTCTGCCCTGTTCAGCCACAGCCACAAGCAGCAGACTTGGGAGCTTTGGCCCAGTTTGATCACTTGAAGCAACAATGAAAAAAGTTTACCCCATAAAGGGGAAAAAGATCAAATTTCTACCTTTACCTACCTTAAAACTCAAGCCTACAATGAGTACACGTTTCACTTTAAGAAAAGAAGAGCTAAGTGTTGCAAACAGAAAAGTCAGTTGGGACCTGGTTTTGTAACAAAGGGCCAAAACACTAAAAGATAATGCTAAATATTCTGAAAAATTAAGTTAGACTTGGTTCAAATTGTGTATATTTGAAGATCAAGCATATTTACTAATGTTATGTTCCAGCCCTCCAGAACCATTTCTCACTCTGAATTATGAGAAAAAGCAAATACCTGTGAAGGTCTAAGAAGTGCTCATGGTAACCTCATGGAATGAGGGAAGCGAATTCCAAAAGGAACTAACAGCACTGTATTCAGTGGTGGGAAAATCTGGGCTTTATGTCTCAAAACTCAAGAAAATAAAAGGAGAGCTTTAACCTCCCTGTGCCCTGAATGTGCCACAACCTAGAGAAGGATAGGGCAGCAAAACTTCCTAAAGATGTCACTTTACATACAAGAAAAACAAATTCAGATCTTACCAGGCACATTTATTCTGCCATTTCATCCCATTTGATTGTGCTCCTCTAATGAGTCTGTACCAGCTTTCATAGGGGAGTCAGTTCCTACATTTATAAAAACCCCTGAATTTAAATCATGTGCCTTCACACTGACACAGCACCATCTCTCAGGGGCTGTTTGTCATTTCCCATAGCAGCCTCCCATCAAAGACAGTTCAAATTACCAGCTCCTGGATTCCTTTAATTTAAGGGTTGCCAAAAAAGAGATATATTATATCTCTAGTGCTGCAGAGACTTGAGCATTGTTCTGGCTGCTTTCTATGTCAGCCACACCACAATTTACCTCTCCTTGTTCCATGATTAACTTGGCTCCCCATTAATCTCACTTTGCTGACTTTGAGGAACACGGAAAACATATAAATATCTGTTTGCAATCCTGGTTCCAGGAAGTACGTTCATTACATGGACAAAAATGGGTTTGATAGGATTTGTTCTGCTTTCTTAACACAGATTTTCTACCACATTTATTCTTATTACACCAGCAATGACAACGTGAAAGTTTTCACTTGATACCTGTCCAAGAGCTCACTGATTTTTTGTCATCATGACTACTGTTTTAATATTCTATTTTAATGAAAAAATGCATCATTTTGCTTAAAACACTTATTCTTCAATTCCAATTCAATTCTGACACAGAGTGGACATTTCCAAAAAGAATGAGTGCAGAGCATCACACTCAGAACACCTCATATCATCCTCCTTTTCCTGCAGGAGGAAAAGGAGGATGATATTTCCTATCCCTTCAATTGCTGCTTTTACTCCAGTGCCAGTCTAAAAGCAATCTACTCTTTATAACCTCCCTGCTTCAGACAACATTTCTTGGCTTCAAATGGCTGTAAAAAAGTACCCTGAGACTGTCCCAAAGTCTCCTGAACTACTCCCTTACTCCAAGAGTGAGCCTTGAAGCCCTCAGGCATTTGGGATCAGCCTCTGCTCTCCAGATTTCAAGCCCCAAAGAAGGTGTGCACTAATCCCAAATCTTGACTCCAGCTGGATTCTTGCCATTAGACAAAGACAGGACTGTCAGCCCTTACTCACCCATCTGTGGGAAGCTCCTCCTCATTCCTTGCCCACTTGATGAGGGGAGGTGGGAATCCTGCAGCGATGCAGGGGAACATGGCACTCTGCCCTGGCAGCCGGGTGAGGGACATGGGTGGCTTTAGCAGCACCAGGCTCTGTGGCTCCTCTGCATCTGCAAACAGGACAGGACACAGCTGGCACCAGGTGCAAAATCAGAAGATGGTCGTGTTAAAAACCACTAAAAGCCCCCTGGAAGCAAAACCCAACCAGATGAAGAAAATCACAAATGAAACCTCTAATTCCTTTCCTGCCCCTTCAGAGGATTCCATCCCCACCTCACCCACAGCCCCTGTCAGAGCCTCTCCCAGCCTTGTTACCACTTTCCTCCAGACATGCAAAATGATTCCCCACTTTTGGGATTCTCACTCTTACAGCTCCCTGGGAAACTATTTCAGCTCAAAACTGCAGCCCTGAATCTGGAACTTCCACCAGGTAGCAGAGATTTAAGAAAGCAATGAACAGGTTTGAGTTCGTCCAGCAAGCCTTGGGCATCATCAGGGAGCTGCCTGAGGAAGTGCTTTTACATGCTGGAAAATTAAATTATTGCAGCAATGCCTGACCCCAAGTAAAATACAATAACCAGGGAACATGTAGGCTGAAGTAACACAAAACAAAAATGCCCCACCACAACTTTCCATCCATATGAAAACAGGGAATCCTCTGAAGAAGTTTTGCATTGGATTAAGCTGGAGAGGGGTTTGTTCCTTTTTCTTCCCACCCTTAAGAAGAACCACAAGCCAAGTGCATGTTTGTTCAGTCCCTGCTATAGTGAGTACCCTCTGTGCCTTGCACTGTCCCAGAGGAAATGAGTTCTACAGAGCAGCTGCAGTTTGGGGAACTCACCCTGCACTAATTCCTGCACTGCCAGCACTCTGAGGGGTATTTGGAGGTGCTAAGGCAGCAAAGCTCCACAACTGGGAAGGCCTCAAACTATTTCTAGCCACCTAAAACAGGGACAGAGTATTCTGCACCTACTCTTCTCCTGCTCCCTGAATGAAGCCCATTCTGTGTCTCATCACACGTATTTGGCTGCTCTCTTTTTGGGCCCGAGGTGATACTCACAGGGATTTCAGGAAGTTGTTGTTTTGGTATTCTTCAGCTCAAAAACGCTAAAAATAATACTGGGTGTTCACAGCACTGAGCTCAGTGAGCCTTGAGTGTGAGCCTTGGGCACACACAAGCTCCAAGGCACAACACGAGGAGGTGCCAGGACATTTGGGGGAAGGAGAACAGGTGGAAATCCCATGTGGGAGTCGGCACAGGCAGAGGCAGCCAAGCTGTGAGCAGTCCTGGATCAGCCAGCCCCATCCCTGCGGCTCTGCCCACGTTCCTGGCAGGAACTGCTCTGCCTGCCCTGCTGTGCATGGGGAATAATGAAAAGACAGGGACCTCGAGCAGCACGTGGAGCCAGCCAGGCTGCAAAGCAGGGATACATCTCCAATCAGCCACCCCTAAACAGAGAGGAGCTGGGATGATTCCCTGGAGACACGACCCTGACTGTTCCAAGCTCCCAGAAGGGAGTTCAGCTTACAGGTAAATGGAAACTGGATCCCAGAATTAATCCCAGACATTTTTCCCTTGTAGCCCTTTGTTGGAAAGCACCCACTGTGAAGTGGCAGAGCTCAAAAATGCATCCTCCTGCTCGGTGGCAGCCTGGTGTCAGACAAAGCAGAACATTTAAGCAGCAGAACATGGTCTGTGGATGCAAATCCCTGGGATGCAGGAGTGTGCTGGGTGGGTTTCAAAGTCTGGGAAGCAGTGCTGGGTTCACTGTCAGCCACACATCAGATAACCATTTAAAAGGGGAATAAACTGAATAAAGAACAGATTAATTCAAATCCTTCTTTCAAATACTTCTCAGGCCAAACAATCAATTATGGGGCTGCTCAAGAGTAAGGGAGATTTCACTTCAACAGCTTAATCCCACTTTCTAAAAAAAGCCTGCTGGGAGGGATTTTACCAAACTTCAATATCGATATTTTCAGATTCGTAATGGGGCAAAGAAACAGCATCATTTGAATTCCCTACGTCACTTTCAGCAAAGCGTTACAAAACCAAGGAGACTACAGATGGAGCCAAAAAGAATTCAAAAAGATCAGTGTAATACAGAAGTTTTTAAGAAATCTCTTATTATAAAAAAATCAGCAAAATCCTCCACATTTGAAGGGCTGCAGAAACATGAAGGCAATCCAAACTAGAGGAATTCAATCAAGCAACTTTTCCAAAAGTGCTTTTCTTCAAACCTTTAGTTGGAGAAGAGACAAGGCTTTGGAAAGGCTAAAGAACTGAATGAAACAGTCCCACTTTAAGCATGATTCATTTCTAACATCCCAATTTCAAAAGAGAGCTGTAATTGTAAAAAATTGGGGTATTTGACCAAATAATTTAGTATTTTAAGTAGAGAAGGAACACAGACACAAGGAACAGAACTCTTCCTTGAAGGTGCCCCCACCTGCCTCAAGTCCACCTGCTGCCCACACCAGCTCAGGCCAACCACATCCAGCCTAACCCTGAGAGCTCCCCGAGATGGAAACTCAGCAACTCCCTCCAGCAGCTCTCCAAGAGTCAAAACTGAATGAGAATTCCAGCATGCAGACTAATCCCAAAGAGACAACTCTGGGAACAATTAAGGACCCTCATATGAAACACAGCCTGTATTTCCCTGGTTTGGTTTGGTTCCCATAACCCACATTCCCGTCCTATTTTTTATCACTTTTCAAACCTTTGTAATAGAACAGCTGGTGGTGTCACTGGGAACAGAACACACTGAATGTGCCAACAGTTGACATCAGCACTGGACTTCTGTTCTAACAAAAATATCTCAACATTTCAGCACAACAGGCAAAGCTGAACCTTCTAAAATCAAATGCCAGCCCCTCTGGGGGTTGGACACTTCCCAAAAGGTCCCATTGCTTAGACAATCGGAATTTCCAGAATACTGGGACAATTAAAAGCACCTCAGCTTGAGCATCCCAAGAGCAATGGATTAAGCACCAATTTGTTTGCAAAGCTTCCACAGGGTTTGAAACATGGGATTCAACGTGAGAAACTTAGAAATCCCCAAACTTTTATACTCACAGGAACAGTCAATTCCCTCTTTGTATCATGTCACAATGGAATTGTATTACTGGGGTTTTTTGAAAGAAGTCTTTCCCCAAAATGCCTCAGAAGCTGAACCATTAAATATGGAAAGGCAGCCTGTGAGTGTCTCCAGCCTGTTTCCAACCACTGTGAAGGGCTCTGGGCCTGTGGACAAAGACCCAGAGTTGGAGTCTTCCCCAAAGGTCCCAACATTTAGATGGTCAGAACTTCCTGAATATGGGAAGAATTAAAACCACCTCAGCTTAAGCATTCCAAGAGCAACGGACTAAGCAGCAATTTCTTTGCGAAGCTTCCACAGGGTTTGAAACACGGGATTCAAGTGGAAAAAACGCAGAAGTACCCAAACATTCACACTCAAAGAAACAGTTGCTTCCCCCTTTGTATCACATCCCAACGGAAGCGTACTACCGGTGGCTTTTAAAAGACTTTTCCCCAAAATGCCTCAAAAGCCGAACCATTAAATAGGGAAAGGCAGCCTGTGAGTGTCTCCAGGGTCCCCTCCCCGCCGAGCTCAGCTGCAGAGCCACGGGATCAGCTCAGTGTCAGTGCAGCAGTGGGTACCTGGCAGGACTTTGAGCTCAGCCTCGTCACTGTACTTGGGGGTCCCCCCGCTGTCGAGGGCGCAGCGATAGAGTCCAGCATCCGTATCCGAGGCGTTGGTGAGCAGCAGGGCCCCAGCAGGCAGCTGCAGCACGCGCTGGCTCACAGCCAGTGCCTGGCGGTCGCGCTCCCAGTGCAGCAATGGCGCCAGCTCCGCTGTCACCTCACAGCCCAGCACGGCGCTGCCACCGCGGGGCACAGAGGTGGGCTCCGGCTGGCTCGTGAACCTGGGCAGACCTGCAAGAAAGAACAACAAATTTGAGATGTTTTCTGATCACAACACCAAAGCTTGGAAGTCAAAGTCAAGCCTCATGGATGTCTGTTTTGAAAAGTTAAGCTGCTCTCCAACTCTGTAAAAACTTTAATGGCTGACAGGACAATGCTAAACATGGAGGGTGTAATGACAAACAAATCCAGTAATCACAGAATCCTGGAATGGTTTGGGTTGGAAGGGACCTTAAGGCTTACCCAGTCCCACGGGCAGGGACACCTTCCACTACCCCAGGGTGCTCCATGCCCTGTCCAGCCTGAGACACTTCCAGGGATGGGGCAGCCACAGCTACACAACACCTTCACTTACCACCTCCAGCTACAAAAGCCTCTGTACAGTGCCACAAGCTAAATAATGAGATAATTATTATTGAGATAAATATTTGCACATGAACATTCTCAATGTGGCTGAGATTGGAGTTCTCCAGGGGCACACCACAGAGCTGCCCCAGCAGTGCTACACAACCCGTGTCAGGTTTTACCTAAAAATGTTCTCCAGAAACACCCAGAGCCCACTTAACAGCTTCACAGTTGGGCTGGGGAGGCCAAACCCTCGGGGGAGTGGTGGCAAGAGGCTGGAGACACAGCTGGTGCAGGTTCCATGGAGCCACAGCTGAGGCAGACAGTGAAGCTGGGAGCACATCCATGAAGCACATCCAAGACAGGGAAAACCATGGGACAGCAGTGATGGTAGTGTGAGGCACAGTTCTGGAGTGGGGCAGGTCAGAGGAGGAGGAGGGAGAGGAGGAAGGGCAGCTTTGGGTTTCACCCTGGGGAGACCAGGGTAGAGCATGAGGCTGAAGAATTGGGAATGAAGGCAGGGAGTTGAACCTGGAAAATGGGGAGCAGTTTGGTTTTGTTTTCTTACCACTCAAATTACTTTAGTTGTCAAGAAATTAAATTAACTTTCTGCAAGTCAAGGCTGTTCTGCCATTACAGTTAACTGGGAATGATCCCATCTTGACTCAGTAACTTTAATCTTGTTTCTTCTCCATCCTGCTGAGGAGCAGAGTGAGGGAACAGCTGGATGGGCAGCCAGCCACAGTCACCCCATCCTAAATATTCTGCACAGGGAAATGATCAAATCTGCCAAAGTTCAAGCCCCTATTTTCACAAGTCTCACTTAATACCTATCACAAATGCACCAGTAGAAGACCAGGGAATCTACCAGTAGACCAATCCTGCAGGACAGCCAGACTGAATCCTAACAAGGAGATTCCTAACACAGAAATCACTTCTGCTCCGTAAAGTTTCTTCCATAACCCTGTACAGTTCATCTCCAACTGCTACAGATTTTCTTCCCTCTCAAGAGTCCCACCTGGGGACTCCTTCCATAACTTCATTCCTCTGAGAAAATTTCTGTTTCTAATTTTCCCTCCCAGTGTACTTCCAACCAACTTGCAGTCCTTTGATCTTGACCTTGTTTTGGTATTATTCTGCATCTTTGATATTTATCAATCAGTCCCTCCAAGGTATTCACAGAAAGGAAAAATCCAACTTCTTTTTTTCAACTTTCCTTCTGCTTAATGAAGCTATGATCTTTAGTTTCTCTCCCTCATTCCCCTAACAGCCTATCCACCTTTAAAGATGCAGAATGGTAGGATAATTTTGGAAGGAAGGGACCCAGCCAGAGCAGAGTCAGCTACAAGGTCAGAGCTGATTACTTAGGGATTTGTCCAGTCAGACCTCAAAAATCCTCAAGAGTGGAGACTGCACAACTCTTGGGCAGCCTGTTCTACCTCAGGGAGCAGAACTCCCTCTTTAAACTCAGTCAGAACCTCCCTTGCTCCAACTGACCCTCAATGCCTTCTGCTCTCCCACCAAGCACTCCTGGCAGAGAGACAAACCCCAGTGCCCAGAGAGATTATAAGCATCCACAAAAATATTACAAAATTGCATCTCTGTCTATTGAAAAGATCTTCCCAAAAGATGGAACCATCTCAGTGCTCTGCACAATCAATCCCAGAACCCAAGTAAGCTTTTCCTCTCCTGAATCACCCATCCCTCTGCCCCAGCAAAATCCCAAGGTATCTCTGCACACTGTGCTCAGAAGTTCCATCATTAGTCAGGCTGGAGCATTATTTAATTCTTCCTGTGAGACCATGGAGGCCACAGCAAGGATAACAAGATCCCCTCCTTTGCTACAGTCACTAATTCAGTGGTAAAGAGGTTGCTCATACAGCTGATGAGGCTGTTAACCCTGAGCCTCTGAACTCCAGTCTCTGAGGCATCTGTCCTTTCTGAAAATCTCCTTCTTGACAGAACCATTAAATGTTCATAATTGCTTCTGATTCTTATCTCTCTCAGTATTCTCATTAAGAAAACAGTAATATTCTCTGCATATTAAGCCAGTTCTTTCCCTGGCCTGGGAGGGAACCCTGAGTCTCCTCCTTCAGCCAAGTGTCCCCGTGACTTCTGTTTCCACCTCACCTGTTTCCACCTCTTTGCTCCCAGCAGCTCCCACTGCTACAAAGCCCCACCCTGGCTACTTCAAGCACAACTGAGAACGTTCCTGGAGGACTGAAGCCCTGCAATTCCCACATCCAACTCAAATATGCTTTAATTTTAATCCCTTACAAGTACTGTTCATTTCCTGGACAAGATAGACCTTGTGCCTTCTGTTGTGTGCAGGTGCTCCACTGAGGTTAAATAAGCTTTATTCAAGATGGTTTCATTACTCACTAGAAATGAAATTACAGTTCATTTTCCAAGTCATCTTAAATGCCACTAAAACCTGTATTTCGTCATAGTCCTGTGTCATTTTAAAATATACACGTTAACCTAGCCTGTAATTTTGTCCTAAAGAGTAATTTTCTCTTATTCTACAATTATTGGCAATTTGTACTGCTTAAAAGCCTCCATTGTGGAGGAGGACTCTTTGCTTTAGCCAACAAACAACCACAAAACAGTCATGATGCATTATAAAAAGCACTCCAAATCCAGGCCTTAATTACTATTAATTTGGAGATCTGTTTATAAATCCAGGAGCAGGTCCCAGAGTGCTGGCACACCTCCTGCAGCAGTGAGCCACTAGAAAACACCCTTTCATCTCCCAGCCCAGAACCTTTCCCATTACAGAGCTGCTCTCTTCAAAATATCATCAACTTCTAAGCCAGCATTTCCTGAACTTTCTATAATCATTTCTAAAGGCATTGCCACGTAAGCCAATTTAGTCCAGCTAAGCTGCAAACACTTTCAAAACCTTTTTTAAAGTCAACTTTTTAAATAGTTGATGCTTTTTTCTCAGTGGTTTCTATTTCCCAAACACTTCAATCAAGAAGGCTGAACAAGAAGTTCTAATGATGAGTACAATCCCAGGATGGTTTAGGTTGGAAAGGACCTTAAAGTCCACCTAGGGCCATGTGTGGGGTCACCTTCCACTATCCCAAGCTGCTCCAAACCCCATCCAACCCAGCCTGGGACACTTCCAGGGATGGAAAACACATTCCTAATTGAGGAAGCAGCCCCCATTCCTCATCCATATGTTGCAGGTCAATCAGTTGAAGACATCAGCCCATCTTTTGGTAAATGAATGCCATGATAAATGACACTTTGGGCTTCTGACATTCAAGACAATTTTTTCATGTTTGTACACACATTAATCATTCTTTGGCAGTACACATACATTACCTATCGATTTTAGAACACCAAAGGAAAATACTACTGATCTAGCAAGAACACAGGTTAATAAACTCAGTTTAGGACAGATCTTTTTCCATTTGGCATGTTCTCTAAACACAGGCAGAAGAACACATGAGCAACAGTGTACTCACGTGCATGTAACAGGGATTAGATGCATCCCAAACCCTCATTTCTGCTAGGACAATGCAAATGGCAGAGAAGGTGGGGAAGTCAACTCTGTCCCTCTTTGCTCCTTCCCTTTTGTCTCTCCCTTCCCCTCATCCAAGCCCAGAGCAATGTCAGGAATGTGATTGAACAAGCTATTAATGCAAATGTGGTGTATTCAATCAGCATTCCCAGTCTCAGCCTTACTGAGATTTGTGGCCCATTGTCTCCATTTCTGAAAAAGATGTGCCTAGAAGAGCAATAATTCCCATGCTCCTGGAAAACACAGATGGTTAAAATTCTGGCTGTAGTCTCCTGCCCTCAATGGAGCCAGTATTTCATCTCCTGGAGTCTGCAGAATCAGGGAATTCACTGCCCTGAGTCAGCTGCCAATCTAGTTCAGCAGCCTCCCTACGACTGAAGCCAGTGCCAATCATTCCCAAGGAGACTGAAAGGAAAAAACCTTCATTATCAACCATTACTAAGTAACTCACTCACCTGAGTGTAATAACTCCAGAGTCACATCTGCCTCTGTTCTGCAGCCTGCCAGCAATGCTGCAAACAGGGCTCTGTGAAAGTGGATGCCGTTGCCATTTAACCCCACAGAGTGCTACCAACACTTTGGGACCCATCTGACCAAATCAACACCACAAAAGGAAAGTGAGAAAAGAGAACCAGCTCCTCATCTCTAGGGAAGAGAAAGCTGTGGAGGAATCCCCTTTTCCTGCCTGTGGCAGGGCTGTACAAGTGGTCACAAGCCTCTGAAGAGTGTTTTCCTCACATGCATCCCCTCTGTTGCCACTGCTCTGAATGGAATTTAAGATAACGTTTGTACAAGCATTAAACTGCTCTAAACACACACACATCACATGTTTGGGCAATTAACATTTTCCCAACTGGTTTCAGGTCTTCCTGTGACATCTCGATGTGCTCAGCAAATGTTTTCTGTTTTTTCCCCCGTTTCTACTGCAATATGGAAAAAAAACACAGCAGCCAGCTGGCAGGTTGGCTGGATACCTCCAGGACACCATCTGTGAAAAGCCATTGCTGCCCAGAGTTAACTTGAATAAAAGTTCCTCTTAACTTACCCAACTCTAAACTAGCTCCAGCAGCACCAACTCCAAACATTCCATCCTACAGCTTCCACTCTCAATCTGAAATTCATCCCACTAGGCTGTGAATGATCCCACAAACTGCTCACAGTTTACAGCCCCAACTCCTGCCTGCCTGATCGAATTTGAACTCATGACAAATCCGTAACTATGACTCCCCAAACAGCCTCTTGGGAAGTGTGGAGATTTCAGCACCACAAGGAGGTACTGGAGAATGGGAACATGATCCCCCATTGTTAGGACAGCTCCAACATCTGCTACCCTTCAGCGATGCAGCGGATCACAAAGATGCTGCCTACTTTGTTAGTGCATCAGCTCCTCAACCCAACCCTGCTAAAAAATTAATAAGTTCAGCCATCTGTGGACACTTCATTAAATTATCACAGCTCTTTCTCTCCAACATTATTCAGCATCATTTGTTGGAGTGGCAGAGGTGTGAAACGGCTTAAAATACACTCCTGTTAATGAGACGTATTTCATGGATCTCACTGGCACATGGAGCAGACTTTGTAATTACAAACACTCCTGCAGAACACAAGTCCAGCACCACCTGAATTAGGATCAGGCCAGATGTTTCTAGTCCTTGCTATAAACACCAAGAAGCACATCATTCTCCCCCCTTGCTTTAGGCAAACAAGAACAGGGGAGAAGGCACCCAAAAATCTGGGCAGGAGACAGCTCCTTGAGGAAGGGAAGAGTATTTTCACAAGGACTGTGATATGGAGAGAGGAAAACCTACCAAATATCCTTGTTGACCAAACAGTGGAAGTATATGGAATACAGAACACCAATGAGAAATGTCAGTGCATAACCAGAATCCTGGTTTGGTTAAACACAGCCACGACAGCATGGACAACATGGTATGTGCTGATTAAAAACAATGTCCCAGAATGAAGGGAGAGAGGAAAATGTCACTGGACATATCAGTAACACACACAGGTACTGTCACATACACACTGAGTGACCTGGTGGCACCTCAGAGCTCTTCTGAACGCCCCTTTCATGGGGAAGGCACACAAAAATATAGGGAGAAACTGCAAAATACTGCACAAAATACTGTCCAGCCTGACTTTGGACACTTCCAGGGATCCAGGGGCAGCCACAGCTTCTCTGGGCAACCTGTGCCAGGGCCTGCCCACCCACACAGGGAACAGTTTCTCCCTTGTATCTACTACACAGCCAAAAATTATAGGGGTGTTTGGACAAGGAAAACACATCAGGTGATGTTCTACCTGACAAAATAAGCAAATCCAAATTCTAGTTAGGTAATATCAAGATGAGATCAAAAATCATTTCAGGCATTAAATGGGAGCAACAAAATGACTCAATGAAGATCTTCAAAAACACAGAGGTCACTACTGACAACCACAACTACAAGAAAAGCAGTAGGAGTGAGGCAGGGTTGTCAGTCCATAGCACATGGTCAGGCTCAAGAAGCATTGCAAGGAATTGCACAAACAGAAAAGAAAGATCTGCTGATGGAGGAGGTGAAATAGTATCATGAAAACTGGAAGCAGGACGGGCAGTTCAAGTGCCAAACAACACAGAAGTTCCAGCAGCAGCAGCCACAATGAATCTGATCTCTACCGACAGCAAGAAACAGCTAAAACAACATTCTAATGCCAGAAAAAATGAATTGAGGGCATGCAAACCATGCAGTCATTTATTTGCTGCTGTTGAAGATCATTCTAATAGCAAAACCAATGAAACCCCTGTGGGATTTCAAGAGAAGCCCTAAAGATAAGGCACTCAGATTGCCTCATCATTTAAGGAACTTCAGGTCTTCATCAATAGACTGCCTAAAAATAAGAACCCTACAGGCTCACAATTACTCTTTCTAAAACAAAATCGAGAGCCATAACAAAAGAAGAATAAGATCTGAGGGTTGTGGTGAAAGAAAAGAGCTTGACAGGTTAAATAATTTTAGTTCCAGGCGAGGCTATCAATTACGGAAGCTCACGTGAACACGCTATTCAAAGAAGATTAATGCACAGAGAGGACTGTCAGGATAAATTTATCACAAAACTGAAAAAAAGGAAAGATCTGAAAAACTTTTGCAGGCAACTCTATAGACAGTGACAAAGACAGCTGGTACCTGACAACAGGCATTTAGAGACAGGAAATAACCAACAATTTCACTGCAAACTCCTCGGGATGGATGAATAGCAAAGAAAGCCCAAAAACCAGGGTGCTTGAAGGCTGACAGAACAGCAGACAAACACAAAGCACAAAGAACTTTTAAAGACACAAACATGCAGCTCAAAGAGATGTCTGGAGACAACAAGGGTGCATGGCAGGATAACAGCAAACACTAAAAGCCGTGTAACTGCAAATTATCCAACACAAGCGCAGCTCAGGTGGCATCAGCACATCACTGACCCTCCAGCAGCTGCTGGCCATGGACCTCACAGTATCAGGACTAGGTTTTGAGAGTTCTCTCCACAATGGAGCATTTCTTTGCCTAATTTTTACTCTGTTTTTAAGAGCAGATTGACAGTGCATTTAAGCCAGGGCTGACTTTAGAAGCTGTTACAGAAGGAAGAGCAACACCTTTACAGAAACATATAAATTATCTAGAGACATTTCCCCCTGTTTCCCCAAAATAGGAGTTTCTGTATGCAAATGAATAGGGCTCAGAGAGTTTTTAACATCCTTATTTCCAGCGTATTTATGTGAATGGTGAGACATACTCTGTGCTTTTCAGAATGTTACCGAGAACTAGCCTCACTGAAATCAACCCTAACAAATGTCATAACCTAATTCTTCCTCATTCAAAATAAATTTCCTCCACGTTGTATCCTTTTCAGGGTCATTCAACTTCACCTTGAATTTTTGTTACAGAAAAATAAAACATTAATCAGAGATACCCTTGTGCCTTGATACTTCTTACCCTTGCTGCTTTTGTGTCACCTTTCACTTGGGGCAATAGTACAGGTCCTTATCGTTTTCAGAAAGCAATTCTCACTCAATCAGAAACCTGAACAGTGTCAGCACGCAGAGGCCTCGCTGTACACTAATAAAGCTGAAATCTCTTGCTGATTCCACACTGGTGCAGGCAGGGAGTGAGGAACACAGGCTGCAGATGTAACCATCACTCTGCTGACAGCTCGGGATTCCGAGCGAGCTCCGTGCAAACTTGTCAAACAAAATTACACAGGGATTGCTAGTGCTGACATGCAGAGCAGAAAGAGGGCAAAATTTGATCTGAGTCAAAATATTAACAAATGAAAATCCAATCTAAACAAAGTTCAGCCAAGTTTCTTCTTTAGGGGTGCTGAGGCACCATCAGTATGGTGTCACTTTGTCCTTGTCTCACCATTCAGACCCCTCCCCAGCTGAGCACGAGCCCACAGGATTTCAGGGATTTGGCCCCCAGCTCCCTTCCACAGAATTCCTGTTTCTCCACAGATTAACTCTATCACCTGCCATATTTTCAAAGGCAAAGGTCAAGATGGAACGCATGCTGCAAAGAGCTCCCGTTTCTCATGATTTACAGTAAGTTTATATTATTCTGAAGTACACGAACGTAACTATGCCCATGAACTAAATGCACGAAGGACATTCCCTTTGATAGTTACAAGACTTGCACTGCACTTGAATGTCAGTCTAGAAAACACGAGGTTTTTTCTGAGAAGTGCTATTACATCATCACTGTAGCAGGAAGCTCAGGCACGAGTGCCACACATCTCCCTGTGCCCCCTCTGCTCCAGCTTCAGCAGAGCATTTGTCACCCTCCAGCAAGCACAAATAAGCTTTAACTGGCTCACTGACCCACGGAACCCAGGACAGGGATAGTATTAGTCACAATGAGCTGTTGGATTTGGTTTGATATAAGGTGAAATAAAACTTGAAATACAAAAGCTTAAGAAAACATGCTTTTTTTTAATAGGAACTTGTTTTAAGCAAACAAAGAGTCTCAGTCTGGGCTCTGACTTGGGCATTAGATGTCAATGAAGAGTTTCAAAACAAGCAGGTCACATTCCCTGCTGTGGGCTTTCCCCAGGATTTCAATGGAAATTCAGTTGCAGGCAAGTCCTGCCCTTCTCTGCCCTGGATGTGGCAAGAGGCTCTGGTATTAAATCCCAATGTGAGACCAAAAATTTATAATAGTTTTGAAGCTGGACCTTTGCCTTCAGTCCAAGAACTGAAAACCAGTTCAAAGGCTCACATAGATTTTCTTTAACTGGACAAATGCAGACTGCAAGAATTGAGAATGACAAATATCATAGAACATTTATTTAGTGTCTAAACTCTCACACTTTCAGTAACAGCTGACAGAACCTGTACAAACTGCAGTTCTGTTAAAACCACCTTTGCCATTTACCTGTCACGAAGAAATGCATTTTGATCTAGGCCAATTTAGGAAAAACGCAGATGCTTTTTTCATAGAAAAAATGTATTTCTGCAAGGAAAATTTATCACCCATGTCACTTACTGGCTAAGTGCTCTTAAGTACCCTCCCCTAAAGAATCTCTGCTCTGAGGTTTTTTTCCAATTCCAAGATACAGAATGTTCTTTACTCACGAAGATGTGATCAAGATTACTTTTTTCTCCTTGGTGTTAAAGGAAATGTGCAATCCGGGGTAAAAACATGCGGTTATTTCTAACTTAACCCCATCTCTGTGGAGCTGGGACAGTTTGTCCTGAGCTTTTCTCTCACCCTCTGGGATGGCACATAGAGTCTAGTGAGAAATAAAACACTGCTCAGCTGTAATCTTTAGAGCTTGGCAAACTTCTCAGAGGACGTGAGCAAATAGAACCAAACAATCTGGCTACTTCCGTGCAGCTCCTTGTAGTTATGGCAAATAGCTAAGATAAAATTTCAGCTCAAATTAATGTTTGAAAAAAAATCCTTATCTATTCACCATTATTTATAACAGAAAGAAGTGATTGTTATTCAACAGCTAAGCACTCTTAACACCCCAGAAGGAAACACAGCACACCTCTGCTGCTGGGCTTTGCAGAGCTCTATCCTGAACTGCAAGGCCACATCCCCCCAGGTCCTGCTCCCTCCCACAGGCTGTGCTCAGGGAATAGCCTGGAAAATTATTTCTTGGCCACGACTTCACCCACTGCCTATCATCCAGAGTCTGTACTGGGTGCAGAATCCCTTATTTCTACCTGCCCTCCTCATTTGCAGCACCTTGGTGCATTAAAAAAGTAATAATTCAAATTTATGGTTGAGAAATTCTTTATTAGCCCATGGAGAAAAGACAGAATGGAGATGTGAAGCTGTTGTCATGAGCTGCCCCAGAAGCAAGATTAGGCCCTGGCATCTCCTGGCTCAGAACTCAATTCACTCTGCAAGCCTCAGGAACCACCACAGCCCATCCAGGCCTCCTGCAATTCCAGGGACAGCTCTCCCAGTCAGCAGTTTGGAAACCCCAAGCTGGACACAAACAAGATGCAAATAATTCTTGAAAAGACAATGTGGTCAGCTAAAAACAGGAGCAAGTTCCCAAGTGAAGTCCATTCCCCCTATCTGATGTCTGGAAGAACTCTCAGCAGAGAAACCCACTCCAGGGAGGGCCATTCCTCCCCACAGGGTTCCCTGTGACACCCAGCAGGGTCCCATCCTGCTGGGGACACCCAACCCCACACACAGAGCAGCTACAGGAGCTCCAGGGCACTGCTGAGAGCACACACCTGTCAATGACCTGCCCCAGGTTCTCCCCTTTTCAGAAGACGTTCTCCTCCTGGGCTGTGCTGCCCCTGCAATGTGCTCAATGGTTCCAAAAGAGATACTACCCTTTTGCTAAGTACATATCAAATCTCCCTGGTTTCTGAACCATTTTAGACTTTTGACATCACATGGCAGGAGCATTTCTTAACAGAAGTGATTTGTCTGTACGTTTTCTAAAGGTAATTACAAAATTAAGGCTTGGAAATAAAGCGTCTGTGAGTATTCAAATGAGAAACAATAATTCAAGGAGATTTTTTAGTTGAGGTGAGAAAAAACAAGTCAGAAGTTATCAGCAAGTGCTTTTGAATTAATGAAACTCAGACACACCTGAAGTTTGTTCCAAGGTGGTGCTACAGCTGCCTCATCACAGCCAAGCAAATGACACAAAGCTCAAAGCCAAAAATGATCAAATTTTTGATAATGCAAGGATAAAGTGGAAGAAGAGGAAGAAAACCAGCTGGATTAACTTGGGGAAAGAAGTGAAATAAAGAGAAGTGAAATAAATAATTTAGTGAGCAGACTTGAAATGGATTTACAGAGCAAATAAATCTGCATGATCAAACTCAGTGCCCCGTCACACTTCCCAATTTTTAGATCCTCACGTATCTGTTCTCTTAATAAAAGCTTTAACCAAGCCACAGTAACCAGTAACTGGGGAAAGATCACCCTGGGAATATTTTCAGCTCATGTCATTATATTTTTGTATTAAAATACATCCATATTTGTTTTTCCAAAATGAGTTACAGACACAGATCTCCAAAACTCTGTAAATCTATTTTTAATCCATGTTTTACAGCACCTTTTTAAGCCCTCTACGCTAAGATCTAACTGGCACTTAAGTATCAAAGGCAGATTTGCATTTCAAAACCCAATTAAAAAACACACTGTACCAAGGCACTGATTAAAGTGTTGTGGCTTTACATAAATTAGGCAGTTCCTTTGACTTTCCCTACTTCAAATCCATCATAACAATGGGAAAATCCTACACATTACACTGACTGTATGATCACCTTTCCTTCCAATGCCCTTAGAAAATGGTGATGACAAACTCAACCTTCATCTGCTTGGAGGACCCAAACTGTGGAGGCTCACACTGAATGGAAACGAGATACTCATATCCCCAAACTGCTGCTCATTAAAGAAAACTAATATTTATTGCTGTCTGCAGGGCCTAAAACCCAAGGATTTACTACTACAAGCCTGGTAGAACCTGCAAACATTTTACTACCAAAGTGTAGCAGCACACAATTTCAAGTTACAGACTAATTCAAGTGTCCTTCACACTCATGTCCTCTGACTTTAAATCTAAAGGCAGAAAAGTTTCTTTAAGAGGCTCAGTTGCAACAGAACCTCTTCATCCTCACACCTCCAAAAAGCCAAAGAGCAAAGCCTTCTCATGGATCATGCTGCATGGAAAAGGTCCTTCAAAAGCACACTGCCAAGTGCACAGTGAAGCTGCTGTGATCTACTCCCTGCCAGGGCACGTTCAGAGCAGGGTCAAACACACAAATTGATGCAAACCCCCAGCCAGTCTGCCTCTTAATTCCTTCAAGCCCTGACCCAGCTCTACAGGCCCAGCTGATGCCATAAGTCTTAGCTTTTATATTTTTTTAGATTCTGTGCTGTTTTGGTGGGTAGCTTTAGGTTTCATATTCAGTGCTACTGAGCTCTCTTCACAGAGGAGATAGACAAAACAATTCCTTCTCTAGCATACCAAGGACAACTTTCAGGCCCAAGAAAAAAACAACAGTGAAGTGAGAAAGAAAAATGAGGAGGATGGAGCTTCATAACCTGAAGCTGTAATTGGACAATTAACTCCAATGTGCTAATGGACCAGAACTTATAAAGGTGTGAGACCTCATGATCAATCATCCATTTTGTGACCATTTTGGGGTTCATCTTGGGTATGGCCTGGCTGGACTCGTGTGGTCCAGGTGTGCCCAGTGAGGCCTTTTAATAAATCCCTGCTTTATCCTTTTGCTCTGTCCAGTCTCTGTTCCAGGTCAGCCTCCAAAAAGCACCACAAGGGTGCGTGTTTTGGGTTGAGTTTTTCACACAGTGGTTCACTAAACAAACCTCTGTCACCCCACAGCAGCAAGGGCTTCAGCTTCCAAAACCCAAAACTTTTAGATCACTCCAACTAGAATATATACAAAGTCCTTTAACTTGAGTAACTTATTTAAATTTGGCCATCTTCCTGCAGGTAGTTTGCTGAGCATCACCACTGGCCCTGCAGTTCCAAGAGTGAAAATTTAAACCCTGTCCATCCACATGATTTAACAACACATGTTTTTACTGCATTTCCTTGCCCTGGTCTCCATGACTCACCAGAACTTGTCATTTTCAAGAGTTATTTCATGAGTAAGAAGTTGTTCAAACATGCAACCTGCACTTTAAAATGCTCCCTTTTAGAGATCAGGTGCATGGCAGCACCACATTCACACACAGCAGAGGAACCCCACATACCACTGCTCAATTAAGAGGGGAATTAGCTCCCTCCCACTGGAATTTTGAGGCCAAGGGGAGCCCTTACTATGCTAACAATGCCCACACTCACCACAGCCCAAAAGCTGCCAATTAAAACGGAGAGAGTAGGAAGGAATATTAAAAACCACTGTTAAAACTAAGGGATTCAAGTGAGGACAAGAAAAGCAATAGGCTAAACCAGAATTTAAATATTCCACCTCTTATTCCAAAGCCTTCAGCAACTAAAGTGCCTTTCCCCCTACGAGAGGATTAAACCCAGCGTGGTCTTGCCCAGCTCTTGGCACTTGACTGGGGTGGTAAATAGGTTTTCACACACCCCCATCTGCCAAAGCCTCGGCAGCAGTGCAGACAGAGGATGCTCTAGGGCAGGTTTCCAAGGCACAGGATGGCAAAAGGCAATGCACAACATGTGTCACCAGCATTTCCTCTAGTTCTGGGCAATAAAAGTACCATTTTTATTGCATGGAATCAACCAATAATCTTAATACACAGCTGTCAGGCCAATGTGTGCCAAAGGGGCAACTGGTTGTGTGGGGAAGGTCTTTATTGTCTTGGGCTAGACTGTATTTGTTCTGTTTTCTAGCTAAGATTGTTTGGGGAAGAAAACCTCACCAAAACAGCACTGTTGTTTGTTGTGGGATTTTTGAAAGTAGGCTCTTGGGTTTGTTTTGTTGGGTTTTTTTTCCCAAGTACTTAGGTTCTTTCTCAAGAACTAAAAGGCTCTTAAAGATTCCATCGTTTTAGAAAATAGCAATTGAAATAGTACCTTCTACCTAGATAGGAGAAAATGGAAGTGGAAATTCAGCAGACATTTTGGCTTACCTTCATTTTTAACCCCATTAACCTCCCCTAATGATCATATACAGCAGGCTGATAGCAGAGGCAGGAGGCTGAAGGCTCTCATGTGGAAAGCAGCAGAATTAATCCCGACAGCAGCGATGCAAGGAGGTGGTAATTGCTCAAGAGAAGTGTGGGAGAACTGCCTTTATTGTCCTCATTGCCAAGAAGCTCGGAAATCTATTCCTCATTAAGAGATTCTCAAAGTCACTCTTTTAAGGTATAAAACCCCAGTTTTTCTATTTCTGACATTGCTGATGTTTCACAACAATGCTACAAGCCAAGTTAATGGGAACAACATCCGAATACAAACGATGGAAGCGGCAGCTCTGGGAGATGCAGGAGCACCAGTCAGGAAGAATTCATTATCCTGAGACATTTATTAAGCAAAGGAAAAAAAACCTGTTTGATAAAGGCTGGCAAACATCATTAGATTAGATCATTAGAGAAACAAAGGAAAATTGCTTCATAGGCTTTTTTTTCTAGTTACAGTGCCTTAGTTTACCTTGTTTTTTTTCTTTTGGTTGGTTTTTGAAGTCTCACCCTTACTCAGTAATTATGAGGCTCTTCCTGCTCTACTGTTTACAAGACACAAACTGACAATACGAAGCCCTGAGAAGTAAGAAGCAAGTGACAGAACAGAACACTTTTCCCAGACATAATCTTTGTTTTTACCTGCAAACTTCACTCCCTCACTGCTTCCTATCCACCAAAATAAAGCTATCACCTATCAATCTAAAGGGTACTCAAAACGCCAAAGCTGAGGTTATGATCTGGGCTTTTTAATGGAAAATTGAATGCATTTGGTTGGTTGATACTTTTCAAACTTCCTTGTTCACACCTTATACTCAAGAAACAGAAAAATACAACTCCCCAGCACTCCATTTTCTACCCATCTCCCAGTCCTGCAGGGATTGTACACACTGCTGTTAGGAGGTTCTCAAATGCTTCAGACAGAACAGGTAATTCTCCAGAGACAAGCACAGAAATTTATTTTAAGGTTATTTATACATAAAGAAAGTAAAATCCTGTTTTCTTCCCCCTTCTAAGCTGTGGTAAATCTCCATTGTGATTTCAGACACCTGACACTTCTCTTAATCCATTCATTGCAGCTTTCCTGATCGCCAGCATTTCCTGAGAAATACCCCACATTAAGCTGCTTACAGGAACAGAACACATGCCAACTCCCAGCCAGTAAAATGAGAGCCACAGTCCCATTTTCCCTGACAGCAGATGGAACCAGCCCATGTTTCTTGGGAAGCACCTTCCTGTTTTTCCAAGGGCAGAGCATTCCTTCCCATCACCGTGCTCTCAGTCACACTCACACCCCAGAGCCTTACCTGCCACGGTGAGCTTTGCTGTCCTGCTCACGATGGTCCCCAGGCTGTCCACAGTTGCCACGCACTGATAATATCCTTCATCAGGTTTATTATGCTTGGAATGCACCACACTGTTAATTAATAAAGATCCATCTGGCAGCAGCTGGCGGCGGTCGTCCGACACCAAGTTCAGGAAAGTGCCATCCTTCTTCCATTCTATTCTGGGAGGGCTCTCACAATGAGCTGAGCAGTTCATTATCACTGATGCTCCACGCACTGACAGCACATCCACGGGCTCCACCAGGAAGTAGAAAGGAGTGAAGGTCCTTACAAGCGATTCTGTAAAACATCACACAAGTTTTGGGTTAGTTTCCCACAGTTTTCAATGTGAAACTCACCCTATATGAAGTTATCGTAACAACACGGGCACTACCACAGCTCACATCCTCCCCCCCAAACAGATTCCACCAGCCTGGTCTGTGTGACAGTGTTTTCATGTCTGTGAGTATTCACATCATGGACCCTCAGATTCAGAGACATTTTCATCCCTAAAATGTATTTCCCTGCTCTGCTCTCGGCCTCTGTGGCACGAGTGCCTCCCTAGCAGTGCTGTCCTTTGGTTTGTGGAACCAAGATTGGGAGCCACCAAGAACAATTCAGCCCTCAGGAGAACATCTCCCATTCTGAGCTGAACACATCTTGCAAGTCTCATACAGTTCTTGTACTTCCATTCTAGCCCAGGATAAACATGATTACTTTTCCATTTAAGTATTCCCCAAAGAGCTCTGTAATTAACATCTAGTTTGCATTAAGAAGTGAATTTTAATTACTGTCTTTCTGGTATATTTGGTCAAGCAGAACGATTGTGTGTCAGTATCACTTTGACTTGTCTTAGCTTAATCATCTGGAGAAAAGAGAAGACAAATCCTTCCAGAGAAGAACAGTTTTGCAATCAGCCTAACACTGGGTTCAGGGAAAAGGGCATCTTGGTTTTTAAAGCCCACCTTAGAAATAACATATAACAATAACATTATTGTTATTATCCTGCACTCATCTCAAAACCACTTCATCTCTCACCACTGACCATTTCATCTCATGGTCAATTAAAAAACGGTGAAATATTTTAAGGCCACCTGAAAGACAAATATGCATTTAATAACATGATTTGTTTAATTAAGCCACAGAGTAATTCTGGAGTTTGAGCAAAAAGCACAAACTCTGAAAACAACCTTTACTTTCAAACAGAGGCTGTCCTGGAAGCACTGCAGCTTCTCCCATTGCTTGGCTGTTTGTGGGGTTTTTAAAATGGGATTTACCTTCTAAAGTGACCTTAATTAACAAATTGATATGATTTCCTTTATTACTGAACTACACAGAGAGTCCCTGATCTCCAAAGAGCCTCCAGCTTCCCCCCAGAGGAACTCCAGCCTTCCTGCACAAAGCCCATTGTCTCTGCTACTCACAATTCACAGCAACTTGGAGATAAGGCAGGAGTGGTGTGAAAGAACAGATAAATGAGCTTTGGCAGCTGATAGCATTCAAATGCTCTCTTACCTTCAAGAATTCAAAGAGGAAATAAAGGAAAACATTCTAGAAAGATTGAAGTTTCCCCAGTGACAGTGTTAGGCTGGAGACCTATCAGGTTGGGATCCAAATCCTTGGGATTGTCTTTCTTGAGGATAATGGAGACATCCCCCAAAAACCCTCAAACCAAATATATACCGAACAAAAAAACAATAAAACTTTAAAAAATTCTAGGAGCTGCTTATGTTACTCTGGTTTGTACAAGGGCACCTATGTGTGGATGTTCTCGATTCTCTGTGCCTCTGAAATCCTGAGTGTCAGCTCCCATGCAGCAAAAGGCAAAGCAGAAACAAGAGCCATGAACAGCAGGGAAATCTTTGACCTTTTTATCTCTATAATCTCTTCCAGTGCCACGAGTTCTTATTAAAATTAAAGACTGAACTGCACAGTCCCTGTGCTTTCCAAGGGAAGCATTTCCCACCCCACCTTCAATTACAGGCTTCTCTAAGTTTTTCCAGTATAAATCCAGACCCCTGTAAGAACAAAATACACTGGTTTGAGTTTTGCTTCACTCTGGCTTTTCAGATAAAACCCAGAAAACCTTTAAAATGGGAATGGCAGCTTTTTGTTTGCCCTGCCAGTGCAGATCAGAGCAGATCTAATCCATGGAGAGAGTAAGATCGTTCTTACCCTGGAAGCAACAAGGTGTCCAAGGAAATAGAGCAGAGCAGAGGATGTCAAGAGAGGTCACACCAAGACCTAAGAGCAGCTCAACAGGGATTATAAACCTTGAAGGAAGACCAGGAATCAGATTCTCAGGCAGGCTTCAATCCTGCCAAGAGCCCTGGGAATAAACAGCAGAAAGGTGCTTCATTCCAGGATATCACTGTGCTCCTGCACTCAGTGCAGGGGGGACAAAACGTCGAGGGTTGGTGAATAACTCCATTCCAGCTCAAAGGAAGTAAAACCAAAACAGAGACCATTTTATCAGAGGATCTGCAGTTGGGGTTTGGGGCACACTGGAGAACCACACTGAAGCCAGCTGAGCTCTGCCACCTTCAAGCCTCAATTAAAGGGATTGTGCACACTTGACCTTAAAAAACTCCTTTTTCCACCAACAAGCCATTTCTCTCACTCCATCAACCTACTGATTACTCAGCTCAATGACAGTATCTTATTTTGGGTAGAATTGGTGCATATTTGGTGCAGGGAGTCCTTCCCTTTCCACATTCTTACATACACAGGAGGTGTATACACACACACACCTCTGCCTCCATTTGTGCTAACACTGGTCAAGGAGTTGATGCTAAAGCCTGAGTCTGTCTCCCTGCTCTGAAACAGGAACAGATGAATCTCAAACATTCCCACCAGGCTAGAGTTTATTTCTCCCCAGATCTGCTCTGGAGATGAGTGGCAGGGAGCCCATGGCAGAAGGTGGGACTGGTTCAGCTTTAAGGTTCCTTCCAAGCCACGCTGTTCCAGGATTCTGTGATTCCAAATTTGGGAAATACAAGCTTGCTCACCTCACCCAATTTGTCCAGGAACTGATGCCCAATTAACTACTTTCATACATTCCTACCCCCTACTATTAAAAACACTCTGGGGTGTTCTAGTCCACCTTGCAGCTTCTCTCAAATTCTCACAATTAACCATCAGTTCTGACACTGCATCAGCCAAGACAAAACCCATCAACCCAAAGTGATTTGACAATATTTAACCATGAAGTGCTTCCAGCCTGTCCTGCACCATTTTCTGTGCAGAGGTGCATCTTTGTAAGGCCTCAGGTGAGCAACCTGTAGAACAGTAAACGCCAAGCAGCTGCACAAGTGGGAAGAAGCTTCCTTTCATTATCCAGTTAATTTCTGGAAGACACAAACACTCCAATATACACCTTAAATCACTGAAATGTGTCCTTTAACAACCACCTGCCACGAGCTCATCAGAAATTACAGCACTTAGGAAAATAACTCCAGACAAAACCCCTCTGATCTCAGTCCTAGTGACTGCACATAAATCACCTCAAACTGGTGCATGGCAATGTACCTCGAAATTTTACCAGCAGTGCCACATATCTGACTTGACCAGAACTGTTGTGATGTTCTCCTGAGGATGAGCAGCAGCTGCAGCCCAAGCACACAGCTCCAACACCACACTTCACTTCAGAAAGAAACCACATCACATTTTACAAGGACCAAAAGCAGCAATCATCCAGAAGGAAAATGTGAAGCGCAAGAATCATCTCAGAACTCCCTTTTCCAAACAGGATGATAAATTAAGGCAGCCAAATTCATCTTCCATCACAATTAGCTGACTGGAGATGAGCAGTACACCAGGCATTGTTTTGGAAGGAGCCAAACTGGGCTTTGATGAAGAAAGATCACTCCCTGTTCAGAGCTAAGGAACAACACGGCACCAGGGGCAATACCTGTCCTTCTGACTCCAAGGCAATTCAGGAGTATGGATATGACACCCTTCAAGCTTGACATGTAAAACAGAAGCATCTGACAAATCCTTATCAGACTGGCAGGAATTGTTAGACAGCCCCTTCTCACCTACTGGGAGTCAATGATAAAAGCTCCAAGCTCTCTGGCTGCAGCATTGCACTTTTAAAAGGCTTTTCCCTAGAATTTAATTAACGTTCCCAATGGCCTCTATAATCCTAAAGACCGTGTTATGCCCTTCCTAACCCACATCATTACAAAAAGCTGCCTCCAGAATCAGCAGACGTAGTCTAAGTGAAGATGCTCCCCACACCATTCCCTGCAGGCTGCCAGCAGGAGCTCACAGAGAACTTGTTCTGTGGTTTTGTTCACATATTCATGGCTAAGGAGCACGTTATCTATGTGGGCAAATTGCTGCATGTGGTAATCTCTAAATAAATGTATATATTACCAGCTTAGTAATTCATTTTCCTTGACAACGTCAGAAGCATTCTGCATTCCCCAACAAGCAAAATTTATCTATGATATTACAATGTTTAGACAAAGATGTATTTTCTGCTTAATATTACAGGTTTTTCTTATAGGCAATAGAGATTACAGACCACCTGATCAAATTCAACTACGACAACAATATACACCAGCCAAACATCCTTTGATTTTACTTTCATAAAGCAATTCCAAAGCCCAGCCAAACACACAGTGCTTGGCAAGTTCACCACACTCATAAACCAAGGTCACGTTTCTAAACCGTGTTCTCTAAACGTCACTTCAGCTCCTGCTTCACAAAGACTCTACAATCCACAAATTATAGCAGACAAAAATTAAATAACACTTAAGCATCCAGAAGAAAAGGAGTGTAAGAGCTACCCCTGACTGCAGAGTACAGTATAAATCCTGCTGGTAATTCCATAACTCCAACGGCAGGCTGACAGTGGAACCTAGCAGAGCAAGTGATGGAACATTATAAGTAATGCCTTGTATAAATCCAGACTTTCCCAGATTCTTTTCTCCTTCAGCTCGAGCAGATTTCCTCTGATGATGATTTAATACACAGTAACAAAGATATCCATCACAAAGAATAACTCCCCAGCACAGCTGGCAATTGTGGCCTAGCAATGGTGCTTGAGGAATGCTGTGGTGCCTTAAATTCCCCCTGCCCACAAGGGAAGGACATCCTCAAGGGAGAGAGATCCTTTCAGGATGTTGGAGGACATGTGGAAGAAATTCTGCCCTGTGAGGTGGGGAGGTCCTGGCTCAGGCTGTCCAGAGCAGTTGTGGCTGCCCCTGGATCCCTGGCAGTGTTCCAGGCCAGGCTGGATGGGGCTTGGAGCACCCTGGGATAGTGGAGGGTACTGCTGCCCATGGCTGGAGGTGGAAATGGATAATCCTTCAGGTCCTCTCCAACCCAAACCATTCCCAGATTCTATGATGTTACTGAGCTCAGGAGGTTTTTGACATCGTGTACCAACAAGAACACAAAAATCAAGCCAGTCACCACAATGATAGCATTATTGTAACAGAGAAATATGGTTCAGGACTTGGCCTTAGGAACTTGGGAGTATCCAGACAGCAAAGCCAATAAACAAAGAACCACTCAAGCAAAGTAAGCCATATTTTGCAACACTGCCTTTAGAGCTTTGTTTATGTTTCCAGTTACCTTTGATTTGTTAAATTATTGTTGGCTTAATCTTAACTGACCTTCTTGACAGACCTCAAGCACAAAATTATGTTTTAAAAAATTAGCCTGTTAAAAATGTGTGCAGGAGTAAAATCAAGAAGTCTCCAAATAGTGTGGTGTGCCTGCAGTAAATCACAGCAAGGAAGCATCCCTGCATCTACTCCAACCACTCCCTCTGTAAGTGATACCATCGCCTCATATATTATTAAATAATGGCAAGAAAAACACGATAATGATCAGCAGCCAAATCCAAACACAGATTGTAATCTCCAAGATCAGATGTCTGTGGAGATGCATTTATCTGGTGTTCAGTTCCACAGCCTTTCAAACCCCGAGAGACAGTCAGACATTTTTACCTGGATTTGGAACACGTGGAAGTGACGTTATTATTTACTGTTAATTGTCCCAGCTGCTGTGCCATGGCTCCACTTCAGCAGCTGCTCCCAAGCACTGACACACCAGGTCACAGCCTCTCTGTCCCTTTACTGTGGACAGAGTTGTTGTTCTGTAGTTCTGCTCAGCTTGGAAAACTGCAGGAGAAAAGATGGCACCAACTCCTCTTCCCCCTAAAGCACTGGAACCACTTCTCATGGCACCCTTGTGGAACTTGTCCCAAAAAAAATCCCCACCAAGGAGGTGCTCCTCCTGTCCAGTCCATATTCCCACTCTTAAACTGCTCACAAGGATTTATTCATTTGCCTTAAGTCCACACTCAAAAAAAAAAAAGGAAAATAAAAAGCTGCCTACCAGTCATGCTTCAAAAACAACTTCTGGTGCACTTTTTGTTCCTCCTGGTGTGCCAGGAATAAAAAATCCTTTGTAAGCACTAAGCCCAAAAACGTGGATTTCTTTCAGGTTGTTTAAAAATATCCTTGGGTTTTACAGAATTCACATGCAGCAGCTGAGCCCCACAAACCTCTCACCTTGTGCAAGGAACATTCTTTCAAGGCCATTTTGCTTTTATAAATCAAAGGAAACACAAGTCAGACTGTCTAACACCATGTATTCGAATTAAGCAAATGAGGGAAACCTCTTTGAAGGTCCTAACTGCAAGATTCCTCTCGTAACCATTTCAGAAGGAGAGCTTAAAGGATTTTATCCACCTTTTCCCTTTTTTGGTGGAATACTAAAGCCATTCTTCTCATTTCAAGGAACTATCAGCTTTTAATATCAGCAGTACTTCCTTCAAAAAGCATCTAAGTCCCAGGGGACCAGAGCTCCATTATTTATTTAATTTTTAATTCTTCCAGGGACTGTTTTCATTATTTTCTCCACCTGGGCTGAGAAACATCCCTCCAGCATTTCTCCACAAGTTTACTAGAGGGCACTGTAAAGACACCTACAAAAGGAAGAAAATGCCTTTCTGTTCCTCCCGGTGAACAATAGTACTTTGACTTTTCCCCAGAAATAGCTCCCAGATGTTGACTCCTGACAATGCTACAGTTGTTACAGCAGGTGAAAAGGAATTTCCATTTTTTCCTGGAGTAATGGATTTCCTCTCTCAGAGTCCCAGTCTTCTTAGCACTCAGGCACCTAATTTACCTCTTCAGAGAGAGATGTGAAAGAGAGTGGCTTTCTGAGGGTTAAGGACAAACAGAAACCCATTTTTAAGGCTTAAAATGCACACTGCACAAAACACAAGGAGATTCCTCATCCTGCCCTGCTCCCCCTGTCGGGGCTCCACTCAAACCACCCCGCTCAGACCCACAGAACTGGTTCCCCAAACCCTCCTAAGGCCAGGTAAGACCCTGAGCTCCCTAGGGAGATGCCCTGCTGGTTTGGAAAACCAAGCCCATATAATCATGGCGCAGATTCCTTTCTTCAGACAGGGTGGCTTTTTTTACCAGACTGGCATTTCAAAAATGGCTTAGAATATAAATACAGAAAAAAAAAATCCCCACACATCACAAGAGAATTATTTGCTGAAACCAATTACTTAAATATTTCCCAAGTGTAAACACACTGCAGCATCCAAGAACTGTGCATCAAGGGGAAAGCAGTTTTACCACTTCTCAGATGCCAACGAGGTTATGGGGCACCCGGCAGAACTAATTCAGTTTAAGATGCTCTTTTAAGTGATGCAAGCTTTGCACTCAGTGAATGCTCTCCCTCCCCCAGGCCACCTCTTCAATCCAGGGCTCCAGGCAGACCACAAAGATGCCAAGGGATGCTCACAAGTGTGAAGGGCAGGGGAAATGCTGTTATCAAGCTGGGGGGGGGGGGGGCGCTTCAATCACAGCAATGGCCAGAGAAGAAAAAAATATTGGGAGGGAAAGAAAAAAAGTTGGTTTCTATAGGAGGCATACAATAAAAAAAGGTGAACATGAAAAAAAAAAAGATGCAAGGAAGAATCAAACAGAAAGCTGCTGAACATCATTTCCAGTGTTTTTCTAAAGACATACCTTAGTCACACTCCATGAAAGAGGAAAAAATTCTTAACAAATACCTTTAATGTCAGATCAAGCAAGGAATATCTGAGAGGACCTGAAAACAGAACAGCAGCATTGGATCAGAGGAAAAGGAATCCCTTTAACTCAGTATCCTGTGACAGCAGCCGAGAGCAGATGCTGGGGAGCACCCAAGGGCAGAACCCAGAGCAGCAAAGCTCCCCAGAGTCAGCCCCAGCACCTCCCTCCCACAGCCCAGGGACACCAAGGGTTGTTCCTCGGCTCAACAGCTCCTGGAGGGAAAGCACAACCAGTAACCTCTGCCAGCACCTCGGAGCTGCCTTCAGGGAGAGAAGGAAGGAAGAAGGGGAGAGGGAAAACAAATACGAGTTCAGCATTTGGCTCAGGGATCCCTAATTTAGGGGACTAGTGCAGAAAGATCAGGATAATCAGTAAATTCTGGACACTCAGCACAACTAATTCTACAGCACTTCCCTTCTCTGGTTTCCTACCAAGCACTGCCCAATCACACCACTGAGCCACAATATAAGAAAATATAATAACCTTAGCAATATGTTAATGAGGGTTTTATTGATCTTTCAGAGCAGCGGTGAAAAAACAGGAACAGCAGAAAGGTGGAAAGGATGCATAAACACACTACTACAAACATGCTACAATGTTACCAAGAATTTTACTTTAAGAACACATTTATACCAGTTTTCTCTCCCATAAAATTCAACACTTTTTGCCGAGTTCATTAGGTGCTGTTGTAATTTAACCTGGGGACAAATCAGGTGCAATAAAACCTGCCCCTCAAAATTTAACTGGTAACTGTAAATTACTCCTGTAAAAGCAAGCTGGCCAACTACAGAGCCCCAAATCGAGACTTTTTTAGCAGAAAGGATTACAGTGAGATGCCAGGCACATCACCAGTCACAGGAAAAGAGGGATGCAGCAGGTACCCTCAATGACATGGAAAACTGGGGCAGATTTTAGTCACAGCAGCACCAAGGTAACAAACATCCTGGGGAAGCTGAGGAAATAAGAGAGAAGCAGCAGATCCCCAGTTTTCTTGGGCTTCAACTGATCATAAGGGTTTATGTCTGTTTATGAAGCCCAAACTAAAAGCTGTAGAGTGCAAAGCTAAAGCCCTCAGAGATGCCCACTCTGGTCAGTGACCAGAGCACAGCATCAGGAGCCTTTAAAAATTGTAACACCCATCAAAAATACCAAGCAAACATCTTACCAGTTACACCAATGAATGTGCCGTGTAAAAGAAATGAAATATAACAAGGCCCACAAAATCAGTATGTTACTGCATGAGATTTCAGGCAGACTTGGCAAATTCAGAACTGGTAAAAATGTATATAATATTGAAATTTTATATCCAGATCAGCTCCAATATTCAAATGAGCACCGTTTTAACTGTGCAAGTTAGAAAAAGAAGCAATGAAATGACATCCCAGACCTGTGCCCACCAGGAAAGCAGTTCAAGCAGGAACTTGAACACACGTTGTGGAGTCAACAGCTCCTTCAAGTTACTCATTCCTTACTCTGAGCTCTCCACTTGTGCCACCTCCACAACAAACTGTGGTTTGTTTGGCTTTTTTTCAGCCTCTCAGCTGTGAGCTCTGCATATTGATCCTGTAATGTTTAATGCCTTTTACACGCTTTGGCTGCTCCCATTCACCAATGCCACGGGCTCTGCCTGGCCCAGCACTCCCACCCCGAGGGAGTATCTGCAAATCTTCCTGACCCTTCATCATGAAATGCACAAAAATGATCTGGAATAAAATCCAAAATATCCCCAAGTCTCATTTACTGCAACTTAATTATTTCAAGTACAGTGAATGTACATGGAGAAGAGCAAATCATTGGATTTTTGTTTATTATTTGCTATATAAGAAATCAAGCAGCCACACTTCGGGCAGGCAACTGCAGCCTATTAACAGTGTATTTGTATTCTAAACAGATCTATAAAAAAATCTAATTGCACTAATCCTTTACTCTAACTTTGCAGCCGTGTTATTTTACCCAGCTGACGTTTTTCTCTAACAGATTCCTACTAAGCTGTGAGTGCTCATAAGCCTCATAAGCCAAGAAAAGCTACAAGAAAAAGAGCCAAATGCATCAATTTAACTCCTGATTCTCAGGGTCTCCTTCTCCCCACAGGGAGTGGGTGGCACACAGTTCTCTCCCCCTGTCTGGCAGGGAAAGGGGTGAGGGGAAGCCCCAGGGTACCACTGCCATTCCCACACCATCCCAAAGCGCTGGAGCTGTCCGTCTGACTCGGATGGGTAAAAACCCTGGGCTGTAACTGGAGCGTGGGGAACTGCCATCCCTGCCCCATTTGATCTCAGTTGAAAGTACAGTAAAATGAAGTGAAAGAGCAGTTTTAAAAGCTTTACACAGATTCTTGTCTCTCCTCAAAGTGCATTAATGAAAACACTTCCTGTGGCAGTGTGTGAAGACAAGCAGCACCTTTCATCTCTCCTGTTTACTGCCTTCACCTCCCAGATTCCCAGGCACCACTGGAGCTTTGACTGGCGCAGCTTTTGTCAGAATGAAAGAAAAAGCTCAACTGTAGCTTTGCAAATATATTAGCAAAAACATTTGCAAGTATTAGCTTGGCAAATGTTTTATACATGTGAGGGGGGAAAACAGATTTATCTGTTCGTTTATATAATACAGATTATTTCAAAGGGGAAAAGAACGTTTCAAAAGAACTTACGTAAGAGCGGAGATACAATTACTGCACGTATTAACTGAATTATCATAGAGATATGGGTATTACTGGATGCACAGTTCTGGATATACTGCTTCCCTCAGTCTCTGCTCCAGCTAATCCTGGCTGTGCTATGGATTGGCACACACTGACAGCTACCTGGGTGGGTATTTGAAAGGTTCCCCTGCAAGGTTTTGCTCTGCTTAACACAAAGCTGAATTTTTCAGCTGAAATAATAACATCCAAACAGGCCCCAGACCTGCGCTCTGCACATCACATCGGAGAACAGCACTCCATTCACACCACTTCATTCCTAAGCTGTTAAACAAACAGACAGACCTGATGAAATATTAATTTGGCTAATTATGGCAACAGAACTCCAGAAGGAAGTAACAACTGCCCAAGTCCCAGATGTGTGGCAGCTGGGTCCCGAGGCCTGGGCACCCCGTGCCACTTCCAGCCTTGGCTCAGCTCCCCCTGGTTGGAAGATGCAAAGGCTCACCTGGGTAGGCAGAGCCTTTGTGGGAGCTACTGAACTTGTAGGGGGCTTTTAGGGAAAGACAGCACACAAAGCATCCACCACTCAACAGTTCTTCCAAGTCACAGACTGCAGTCAAATCCAAATGTTTCCACCAGAGAAACATTTACCTTTGTTGCAATAAAAAAACCAAAAACTCTTCAACCTTCTTGGACAGCAGATGCAAAGTAACTGGCAACTCACTGCCCAAAGCAAAAATTTTGGATGATAATACAAAACATCATGAAATATCATTTGAATGCAATACTTTGCATGGAAGAGTCTTCTGGAGCTCATTTAGTCCAGCTGTTTTAGCTGGACTAAAGCAGGTCTATTTATACCAGGTTGCTCAGAGATCTGGCCAGCCAAGCTTCAGACTTCCCCAAGGAACAATTTCCCAACAACAGAAGAGAGCAAGCAAGAAGTGTGTGAGCATCCAAAGCAGCAAAGCATGGTGAGAGATACACCCCCAAACTGGCTTTTCATTATTTCCTTCCTGACATATCATAACTGTGAGCTTTAGTTAAGCATCTATTATTAAAATTAAAAGTCCCAAAGCCACAGTAATGGCTGTTTTGAGGACTCCAGCAGTAAAAGCTACACCAAGTGCCTGGTGTGGAGCTGGCTGTGATAGGAATGACAGGTTTGCTTGTACCACCAGCCACATAACCTGAGCTGTTGTGGCTGCCAGAGCCCAACACGTGAGTCCAGTGACCCACAGACACGTGGAGCCACTGCTGAAGCTTGACTCGGAACTGTTCACTGCCCTAGTGTCCCTCAGCATCCCCAAACATCTCTTCAGCTCCCAACTCTGGCCCAGCTCCAAACCACAGGCTGATCCCACTCCCCAGCTGCACCTCTGGGCAGAGGTGCTACAACTTCTACGTGACTGCTCTGTCTCAGGTCAGCACAGAACAAGGACCTCAACACCCTTACACTATTGTCTTTGGTTCATTCCTTTAAATCCAACCTTCCCCATTCTGCCAGGGCAGTCTTTTTCCTCCACCTGAGGTCCCTGGCAGCATCAATGTAATGTTTTTGGCATATCCTTCCCATTTGCATCTGCCTGCCACAACAAGCTTTCTATTTTAAATACTGCATGTCGATAGGACTGCATTAAAATACCAAGTGCTTACACAGTTCCAGAAGATGTAATGGCACAGCTTTTCCCAGGTTCTGTCAGAATTCCTGCTGTAATTTGTCCCAGTCCCCAAGCAGCACCTTTCAGAGTAAGCCACAAACACTGGGAGCCGCAGGGCAGAGCCTCCACAGAGCCACCACCAGACACCATCAGAGAGCTGAAAATTCCTTTGGTCTTGTTTTCCCTGTCCATTCCAAGGGTTTATGTAAATAGCCTGCACAGCCTTCTCCTGAGAAACTCTCCCAACCTAAACCTACCTAAATCATGGCATAATCAGATAATTAGATTGCGGTCCCTCTAAGTCTGCTATTAGCACTTCCAAGCCATGTTTAAGGGGATAAAAAAGCTTTATTTCAAGTAATTCACAGCACATGATGACTATCACAAAGGGGAATCTCTATTTTCTAGCAGAGTAATTTACACTTTCTAAAGAAAAAAATTCCAAGAAAAAAATTGTCACATAATATGTGGTGGGGTTTTTATGTCTAATTTTTCTTAGTGGGGTTTTTTGTTTGCTTGAGGAACTACAAGCAGAAAACAAAGCCATTGAACCAGCTCCTTTCAACTGTAAGAAGGGTGAAATGCAGCTTTCCAAAACCAAGCACTCATGTCACCATCAACCATGGAAAAAGTCCTAGACAAGAGCATGTAAAATCATTGTATCAGCTCCATAACAGAAACATCCATGCTACAGATGGGATTATGAGAGGAGGGGGAAAACAGAGGTCAGGAACTGGTCACAAGCAGCAGCATCTGTGAGGAGATGCACTTGAGCAGCACATTCTGCAAATACAAACAAAACCTGGTCATGTTCACTTTTTTTTTTTTTAATTCAAAACCTGCTAGGATGGTGTAAAACACTGTTTTTCTTGGATTTTCTGGCTTTGTCTCGAAACCAGGACTACTGAGGTCCTCCTTGCCTTGCTGCACTATTACCTTGCTTGCACATCAGAGAGACTATAAATCACATAATATTAAGCAAAGTAAGATGCTTTGCCTTTATTTGATTAGGGTTTCTCTGCAGCACAGATTTCTTACAGCCAATATTAAAGTGTAATTACTTTGTCTCCCAAAGTTTTCAAATACATGACTTGCATATATAGAAGTTGTTTTTATCTTTGTAAACACGAAAGAAGAGAGGGAGAGTAAAATTACTCCATTTTTCTGCTTAGCAGTTTCACTTCTAGCTGTACCTCCTCCCCAGCCACAGCAATGCATGCAGGGCTTCATCCCTGCTTTGGCTGAGGATGAAGGGACTTAAATATTTGTCACAGGAGTTTGTGCCAATAACAAAAATGAAGGAAGCACAACCAGGGCAGGCAGATGGGCCAGAGCTCAGCAAGGCACAGGCTGAAGTGTGTCAGGAATCTTATGAAATGAGACATTATGTAACAGTATCAAATCTGAGCACCCAGAGCTGGGTCACCTGCATCGCCCCAGCTGCGCAGGATGCAGACAGACCAAACCCAAGCATTTTAACGTTTCACACCGAGTTATATACTGACTTCTTATTATATACTTATATACAGAAGCACACACATCAGCACAGCTTTGCAAATGGATGTACCTGTTGATTTCTATAGCAAAAATTAAGCTACACCTATCAACAGGGCAGCTGATAAACCCGTGGGCTTTGATACAGCATAGACAAGATAATTTGAGACTCAACCAAAAATGGCATTAGATCCATCTTGGAACCATCCTCATTAATTTTGCTGCTCCAGCAGTCCAAGTGCTCCTCATGAGCCTGTTCAGGGAGGTAGGAGCTGAGCTGGCCAAGGACTTCTCAGCACAAAGCCCCACTTCTGGCATGTTTGCAGCCCCTGGGGTTCAACCTCCCCACTTAGCAAAGGTAACTCTGGATACCAATGCCACTTCTACAAACTGGTAATCCAGGTGAGCTATTTTTACCAGAGGACATTTAATCAGAGATCTGAGAACAATAATTATCTAGAGATACTGAAAATCTGGGGCTACACTGCAGGACCACAAAAGAAACAAAACCACAGAATACAGAAGGACACTGTAATGAGGGCTCTGTCTGGAACATGTGAGCGAAGAAAGCAAGATCCCACAACCACGAGGCACAACGAGCTGTCCCAAGCTCTTTCTGAAGGGCTGGTGACTGCAAACCACCCCACCAAACCAAAGCCCAGCAGACAGCACGCTCACATCCAAGCAGCAAGTTGAGAACATTGCAAGAGCAGCTCATTAAGTTCGCAGAAACTTGCTTTTAGTTCATAGGAAAAAACCCATGGTCAAAACTCACTATTAGACTAAGGTGTCTTTGATATCTCATCGATTAAATTAAACGTCATTAATTTTGCATGCAATTCATAGATCATTCTCTAAATGCTATGCCAAAAATCTAATTGAGTCTTCATTAAATGATCATATGGGAAATGAGAGCTCTTCCCCCACTATAGAATTCAAGGTTAAAACTGCAGCTCACCAAGGACTGTTAAGAACTGCCTCAGACCCTCACTTTCAGTCACCACACAAAACCCCTCTATTTCATTCACTCCAAATTCCCCCTATTAGTCGGCTCCTCCTCCCAGCTTACACCAGTAACCTTGAAAAGAGGACAGGTGGAGGGAGCTACTAAAGAAAGACAAAGGGGCTTAAAAAAAAGATAATTTCAAGCTACAATTAGAGTATCCTACCAGATTACACTATTTTGAAGCTTGAATTTAAATTAAATTCAAGCTGCATTTTTAGCCACATGCTCCTCATTACCTTTTTGTGATCCCAGTGTCAGGAGAGCACAATTCCTAGGCTTATCTCCACCATTGAGTGCCATGGCTGGATTTGGCCACCCTTCTGTTACTTGTGGTTGGTGGTGGGACAAATCTACCCTCTGCCGTTTCACAAATCTCATTTTCAGTGACACTTTAAAAAGTGGTAATTTAATACAAAAAAGAAACTTCTGGAATAAAACAGCAAAGCAGAAGAGGTGACAGGGTTTATCTCAGCCAGGAAGGTGTGCTACTACTCCCCAAGTCTGGAAGATAATGTTAGGTCATGACTGCAACCTCCAGGATGGAAAAAGCCCTTGGCTAATGCCAGGTAGCCAAGCAGGACTGTCCAGGGATGTGAGAGGTCAGGCAGGAATCCAGGCAGGCTCCTGGCTGGCAGAGGGATGTGGCCACTGCCTGCTGAGAGACCCAGAGGGAAATGACTGGGGCCAGTGAGCAAGAGCAACAGGGAGCAGCACTCTGGGTTTGGGAAAGGCTTTGGAAAACTCCTCTGGAACTTCAGGGGAACAGGAGCACTCTGGGACAGGAATGGCTCCCATGTGGCCATTCCTGCAAGTTCAGGGCAGGCCTTTTGAACTTCATTAGTTCAAAAAAAAGGACACCTGCCCTTCATCTTCACAGCTCCCTTGGTTCAATCTTCTAAAGTACAAACCTTGGAGTGTCCCACTGCAGGAGAAGGAATACTGAAACAATCTAAGTCATAACTGTTTTCATCTTCACTCCAAAACTGTACATTCAGATTCCACATTCAGCATCCTGCCCTGCAATTCCACCTCAAGCTTCTTATTAGATTGTTTTTTCAGCATAAATGGTACAGCCATAAATACTACTTTTTTTCCATGAGCAGTATTTTGTACAGGTGGTATTTTGAGTCTCCCCAAATCATCGATCCATTACTGAGCCAAGCTGAAAACATGCTATCAATTTTCACTGAACTATTGATCACATGAGGTCAAGCCTAGCAAGATACAAGGAGCACCAGGAATCTACAAGCAGGCAGCTGGAATGAGCCATGGTATTTCCGATGCCATACAAGGAAAGGAACTTAGAAAATAATATTTAAACAGCTTGCTGGAGCGCAGGCTACTTGTAGGAGAATGTCAGCAGATTGGGTACTGATTACAGTGAAAGAATGTGATCCCCACTTGCAGGAACAAAGGTGATTTTTGAAGCCTGCTCCCTGAGCAGCAGGCAGCCTGGCCCAGTTCCCCAGCCTGAAAATGAAAATAAACTCGGGTTATCTCACTTAAAGGGAGGTAGGGATGGCAGGGAGTCAGGGGAATTTAAATATTATGGATAAGTGTGAAATGCCCTCATTTGCTTTGACAGTAAGCCACTGCCATTTGCTACGGCAAAAGAGGAAAAAAGAACCATTTTGTACACACGTTCCTTCCCAGGACTGGCATTGCCAGAAGTTACAGGGAAGCTTTAACAGACACCAGTGTGATCTCCAAGTGCCCTGCACACAGCCCTGGCTCCAAGCTGGGCTGGGCATTATTTCAATGACCCACTTGCTCTCTCAAAAAGCTGAGTTTTCATTTGATTTTCTCCTTCCCTGCAGCCTCATTTGCAAAATGAAAACAAAACCGGGAATAACTTCCCCTTGTAAAAATCTTGCAAGAGATAACTCGGGCTGTTAGTTCCCTTTGAGCAGCTGGGATCTGCCTGGTTTTCTGCTGCCCTCCTTTAGAAGGGCCCATTATGAGATTTGTATAGGAAATCAATGCTGAGGAGCTGCAGGTAGCCCTGGCCTCCTTTTGTGTGTGCCCAGCTGAAGTAAAGCTGTCCTGGTCACCGGTGCCCCGGCAATCCCGGCTGCAGGGCCCAAACAATGACATCACTCGGCTCCACACGGCATTTGGGCAAGGTAAAAGCCTTGCTGTTCCTTTTAACCATTATTGCAGAAACTATAGTGAAAACGTGAGCCTTGTCCTGCCACCAATGAGGAAATGAAAAGCAAGACGGGCAGAAGAATGGTCTCTCAGTCATGCCTCTCCAGCAATAATGTTTTTTCTGAAGCTTTCAGCAGTCAGAAATGGGAAAGATTATAGACACAGAGCCTGCAGCTCCATTCAAAAAGATCTTTGTTAGCAGCAGCAATGAAAAGAGGGAAAAAAGCCCACAAAATTCCTCCACTTAAAGCGCAATCTCAAAACATATGCTTACAATCCTGGAAATCTTTGGGAGATTCAGGGTGTTCAACAGCTGCAGCTGAGCTTACAATGAACACTGCAAATAAATGCTAATGAGATGCTTATAGATCCTGAACAAATTGATTTACTGAGATCTTGTCGAGTGTCTCCTATCAAGGGTTTGTCAGAGTAAACAACCAAATCCTTATAAACAGAAGTGACTCATTCATTTCAACTGGAAGAAGAAAGGCCAAATAACTGAAGCTATAGTCCAGGAGGATGATAAAACAAACCACGCATACACGTGTTATTTACCAAAAAATAATAAAAATTCAGTTTTTGAAACCACTATTAGAAAACATGTACAGTTTAGCTCACCAGGCAGTTACAGATCAGCTTGCAATGCTGTGAGTACATTAAAAACCACAAGAGTTATCAGCACAAGAAGTAACCATAATAAAACACCCTTGAATAAAGCTTTAGGATAAACCCACGTAAAGCAGATGCATAATGAGCTCACACTCATGCTGAATTGTTTTGTTGCAGATTGTTATAGTACAACCTGTGTGTGTAAGCAGCTCCTTGGAAATCAAATGGGAGCAAATCCATTCTCTTATAAGAAAACCTTACTGTTCATAAGGTTACATACGATTTCAAACCATAACTTATGCAGGAGACGTGAGGTAAAGCTTCAGAAGCTCTATGTCAGAATAAGAAAAAATGTTTCTAGTTCAATTAAGCTGAGAGGATTCCATACTATTACAACTGTCTAGCACCGAGAATTCTAGGATTCCTTTTTGGCCAGTCACCCATAAAATATGAACTTTTAATGATTTCATAATGGCAAGCAGGGAAGGTGCTAACACGTATCCCCTGACTGAGCACAGACAGAGAAGTTTCTCTTACAGAACATCAAGAGCAAAAAACGTGAAATTCTCCAAACTGGGCTGAAAATCAAGGGCCACTTTATTAACACTAACGGTCTTTGGGGAGGTTGCCCAAAATAACTCTTTAGTAGGAAAAGCAACAAGATGCAAGAAAAATGAATCCCTTCATCTCTGCAGTCTCCTCAACTCCACTTAGTGGAATCCTGGCAGCTTTTAAGGGAAATCCAATTCCCCAGTCTCCACCTCCTGTTCAAGCTGGAGCAGCCCCAGCCCCCACATCCAAAGCTGTGTCTGGAAGGTGATTTCCAGAAGATCCTTGTGAAAAGCTGATGTGCTCTGCTGTTACTACACACTCTGCCTTGCCTGCATCCCTTTCCCACAGCAAGTGCAGGGCTGGGGGGAGTTTCTCCCTGCAGTTGTAACACGGATCTCCTCCACCACCATCTCTCTTTGCATCTGCACAAAGCAGAACAACAGCAGTTGACATTCGGAGAACAAATTCCCTTAGAAATAAACAAACTCCTCTGAGGTTGGGATCCTCCACTGGGATAGGAGAGCATATCCAAAATAAAGCGCAAATCTGCAGACTTCCTCTGCTCCTCATTTTAAGCAATGTAAAGCAATTTCAACGAAGCAACCTTAGGAGAAAAACTGGGTTTTCCCCAAAGAGGCCCAAAGCTCCCAAGTGAATGACAAATGCAGCTCTAACGACTGCAAGGAGGAAAAAGGAAAACCACCCTAGGCATTCTCCTGTGGGGAAAAATACCAAAAATACTGTCGTGTCTGCAAGAGGACTCTGGTGAGGGAAGGTCCTGTTCGTGCTCCATGACATTCCTGCAGAGATGCCCCACAGCCCAGCCAGCTCTGGGGCAGGAACAGCCTGGCCTCCTACAGGGACGAAACCATGGGAAAGAGGGAATTCTTTTCAGACCTGAGCCATTCAGGGGCTCGATGCTGCGATCCTCAGGAAGCTCTTCTCTCTTCCTCGGAGCACTTCACAAGCCACAATTACAACACAACAGCACAATGGGCTGTGCCCTCCGTGAGGAATGCTCGTCATTCTGCAGAAAGGCTCTTCTGGGGGAAAAAGGGTTCTACAAACTGCCTCCCACACCCCAGCTGCAGGGCTTAAAAACACAGCAACTCCCTGTGACAGACGCAGGGCCACCTGCAATTTCTGTACACTGAGCCTTCACCGGATTGATGGTGTTTTATTATTTTGGGGAGGCTTGTAAGCTGAAAAACATAAGGGAGTAGGGGTTATAGATAGGAATTTCCCAAGACACTCCAGTTGACAAACCCAACTATCTTTCAGGCAGTTGCTCTCATCATCTCTTGCCAGGGAGGTCTCCCAGAAGTAATCGACTTTTGAGAAAGGCAAGACTGAGAGAATAAGGAGAGACACGACAGTGTCATAACAGGACAAAGCAATTAAATACTTGACCGAATTCCTGTCTCTCTCAACCTCAAGGCTGTAGTCAAAATTAAACCCAGAGTTACTCAGAATTCTGTAAAATTTCGAAGGAAGCCCCAGACCATGTGTTCTAACAAACTTAAAGTGCTCTGGATGAAAACTGACAGTCCAGAGCAGTACTGCAGCTCCACAAAGGATAACTAAGTCAGATCCACAATGGGAAAGAGAATGGATTTGGACAGCAAAGGTGCTGAGGGCAAAGACTGGTGTATGAAAAAACAAGGTAAACACAGAACCAGTTCAGCTTGGAAACAATTTTTCCCCTCCCCTACTCATCTTGGCTGAGTCACTCAGGATGTTCCAGGGCCAGTAAGACTGGATGGAAACGCAGATAAATCCCATATACGAAAAGGCCACTGCTTTAAGCACTTTCAAATCTTCCCTTTCCACTGCTGGACAGCAATCTCCTTTCCCTGAGGTGTGAGCAGAAAGAGAAGAGGCTGCAAAGAGGCAGCACTTGTATTCCTTGTTGACAGTTGCCTTCCTGCAGATACTAACCCATAATGTCCATGTTTGCTTTATCAGACTTTCCCCTTCACCTCCTTTATCTGGTGGATTTATCTGTTCCTCTTTCATCAGCTTCGTCCCAAACCAAACAATCTGGTTTGTTGGATTTTTTTAATTTAAAAAAAAAAAATCGTGAAAGAGACAGAATAAAACAGTTATTAACTGAAATAAGAAGACTCTTGAATAAAAGATAAAGCTTAGAGTATTTTCCATTTGAAATTACATTTATAGTGATACCTAGTAAGCTCTACAGTTTATATAATTCAAATAGTACTTTTAAAAATGGGGTTAAGCTGTGCAATTTCAAAAAATGAAAGAACATAATGGATCAGGAGATAGCAGCAGCAAGCTTTCCATGGCAGGAGTTGCAGTAATGGTGTTTTGGATACTTTGCTTCCATCCTTCACAAAACAGTGATGGGATTTTAACTGTATACAGAAGGGAACTGCCAGATGTGGATTAACAACACCACGACACACTCAAAGCAAAGTGATTTCTCAACTCCTGGGTGCAAACTGAGGGCTACTGCGAGCTGCTCGTTTTCCCAGGATGCCAGTTTGCCTTTAAAAGAGTCTCACTGAGAAAGCTGAAGCGATTACTTAACCCATTTTAACAAAAATTAAAATCAATCCAGCAAGTGCTCTTAAACAAGCCATCTGCAAAGATGGGCATCACCAATACAAACAGCATTAATCTTCCACATCCAGGAAGTAGATATTCTTGAAGCTCGAGAATTTTGTAAAATAAAGTGGCTTTGTAATGCTGCTGTTGACAAGTTAATCCAGTGTCAGCTAGAAAGACATTGCTGCAGGTCACATATTTCCAGCTCTTTCCAAGGCCAGGCTTGCATTTCCCAGGAGCAATCTCCTCTCTAAACTCACCCAAACCTGTTCCTCAAAGATGTGCTTGCATGAGGGTCCCCCAGACTAACCTCCAACTCTCCTTTGAGTGCCTCCAGTTTGTCCCCTAAGGAGAGTTAATTCCTTCCCACCCCACTATGGAAGTGTTTGCTATGGAACACTCTCAGTCCCACAGGTCTGTTCCTACAGTCGCTCCAACTTCCTCTCATGCATTTCAGACTTGTGTGTTCTTTTGTCCCTGCAGGAAAAGAATCCACCAAAGCCTAAGAGCGAGCTTTTCAAGAGCAGAATTCCACAGCAACGTGCAGCAGGAATGGTTGGAAGCTTGTGGGGTTTTCATTTTAATTTGCGTCTTCAGGGGAAATTTAAATAAAAACAGCAGACGCCGTATCTATGAGGCTGCACCAGCCAACACAAACCAGCCAGATGTTTAGACAAAAACAACAGCATTTTTCTAAACATAAAAAAGGAAAATTTGGGGGCTTAGTCTCTTCTAAACTCTCCTGTACAACTTCAATGCCATTCCCAAGGCCTGTGGGCCTTATTCTTTCCTTATTTAACTCTTTGAATGCGTGTGCTGTAACCCTCTCTACAGTCACACCACCACAAAAATTTAAGATGAAATATGAATTCTGCCCCGATATGAGTACAAAATTATTAGAATCTATATTCAGATTCAACTCCTTCAACAGAGGCCAAACTTACAAACTGAGAAGTCAACACAACAAATGCCTACAAAAGTCAAGTGATGCAGAAGGCCCCTCCAGCAAACCTAATTTTTGGGTTGAGGAATTTGAATGCAACTCAAAAGCAGTAGCTATTTGCACAGAACAATGCCATAAACTATTGGAATATATTTCAATACTTTGTCCTTAAATTTTAATTAGAGAAGTCCTGGTCTTAACACACATAACTGGTCCTTAACTGGATGACCAACAAGTGTGGAAAGCTGCCCCCCACTGATTCCAATCCCTGGAATTCTCAGGGATGTACTTGGCATCACAGAACATCCTGCATCCTAAAAAGGCACACTGCTTTGAAGTTTTTTGGAAGCAATCATATATAAATCCTGTAACTGCTGGTTAACAGGTACTGAATGCAAACAGACTGTAAAGCTGGGAGCATATCAACAGCTCCCAGTTCTAGTCAGGAAGAGGAGGAGTGCCACTCCTGTTTTCTGAGCAATCCAGCGCAGCAGAGCACTAAGAAAGGAGAAAGCATTAATTGCAGCAGAGAACCTGCACACCAGGGCACAACAGCTCCTTGATCTGCAAAACACATGACTCCAGAACGGAGAGGTGCAGGAGCAGTACCACAAAAGGATGCAGGGAAATGCATGGAAACCAGCTGGAAGCCTAATTTTTGTTTAAGCAGGATGTGTTTCTAGAGTTGTCTCCACTTCGATTAAGAAAACACACATAACGCCACACTGGGCCAGACCTACAATTCAGTTCCAGCCATACAACAGCAGCTTTTTTCTATCATTACTTTGTAAGTGAAAACACCAGAGCCTGACCACTGTCTGTAACTCATTCCCCTTGCTCTCCTCCAGTACCTCCAGCTGACACACAGAAATGCTGGGGGTAAACCACTGCCCAGATTTTGCTGCCATCCCCCACCACCCCCAACCCCTCTGTCCCCTGCTCTGGGTTTCCCATGACAGCAAGTTCCAGAAGCTCCATCCCCACTGTGGGATGTTCTCGGTAACTCCTCTGTCACAGAGCTATTGGTTTCACCAAGTAACTCATCCCACTCCAGGGTCTACCTAAGGCTCTTCTCCAGCCTCGGCCTGACAAAAGAAGGAAATTGGTTTAAAAGCTGCAGTGAATTACATGTTGAGCCCAAGACAAAACACTTCCAGACAAAGTAAGAGGACAAATGCTGTCAGATCACAGAAACCCTTTAAGGGCCATCACAGAAATTAAACCTTGACTCTCTATTTTCTTTTGTGTAATTCAATGCAAACTACAATAACAAGTTGTGCTAACACTGCAAAATAAAAGTGGTTTTGAGATGACTGAGCTGTTGCAAAGTGTTCCTTTAGTAACCAGGCAGGAAACACTAAAGCTTGTCACTCCTTCCCATAAGCAAGACCAATAGCACTGCTCATTTGCTGCCCTTGCAAACGGGAAGATGCTTTCAAACATCTTTACATCTTGTGAAATTTATGCCATTTCAAAGACATAAATTCCCCATCTACCTCCACAGCGTGTTCTTCCCAGAGTTTCAGCGCCTGAAATAAAATGCCTGTGGGAGAAAACTGGACATTTTCATGAACATTTAAATCTGTGGTCTAAAGAAAAGTGATTATTTCCCACAAGTCCAAAAGCACAATCCAAGACTTAAAAGAAACAGAACCAAAGACAAGTGAAGAGTGAGAGTATTACAGAGTTATTATATAGATACACATGTTATATGCATATCTGTGTCTCTGCCTCTTGGATAATTATTAAAATGAGATAAAGAACATAATTTCACACTTCCTTCAAATTACAAAGAAAACATGTTCCTGAAAAATAACGTGACAAATGTGATAGAAGCAATCAACGCCACAGGCCTGGGGGATTTGGAGAGATTGAGGTGTGTGGCTTGCAGGTTTGGTTTTGTTCCTTAACAAAACCAACATCTTAGGACTTCAGAATTACCTAGTTTGAAGCTACTGCTTCACAAAGTATTGAAGTATCACAAATTATCGTATAAACAGTATACAACTTCACTTTACATAAGCAACTGCCCAAAAACCAGCTCTCCTCGAAGTAAACCCCATGAATCCTTTAAAATAGGACCTACTCACAGTATTTAACATTACAGTAGGAGGTTTTATTCAACTTTGTTTCAACACCACAGTTCCAAAATACAGAGTAATTCACCCAAAATGAAAACATAGTAACTTAGTATGCAACAATGTCACTCAACTTCAGCCATGGAAGGGAATTTTGAAGTGAAGCTGCATTAATTCCTAAACACAGAAAATGAACAGCACATGAATAATTTATTGATGCCTTTTGCTCCATGTCAGCAGCCTTGCTAGAGGAAGTGATCTTTATGAAGTCCCCCAGGATACCAAGAAGTTAAAGACAGGCAAAGAGACCAGAGGATACCATTCTGAGAGGCAGCATCCCCACTGCGGGGAGCTGGGTGGTGTGGGGGGCTTCCAAACACCAGAGGTACCCAGTGCCCAAACTCATGGGGTTGGGAGAGAGGAGTCACCATTCCCACCTCTGATAAGCAGAACTGGATCTTCCATGCATAACAGAGGTTGGGGGGAGAAAAAGGGATACCCAGGGATAAAGACTGAGAATTGAGGGCTCACAGTCAAGAACAGCATCCCAGCTCCTCAGCAGGCCCATGGAGCAGCACATACCCACACTGTGATGCGAGGCAGCAGCAGCTCTGACACCCATTCACCTCCTCTTTACACTTCCTGCCACAAAAAGATTTTTTTTCCCCATCACCTCTTGGGCCCAGAGCAATTTCTCCCCATGGCACTTCCTGTCCAGCCAGCAGCATCTCCTCAGCACCACAGCAGGTATGTTATTTGCCCTCTAAGGATCTAAGAACCTGCTCAGGCACCTGCAAACAGCTCACTTCCCTCAGCACCCACCAGTTCCACATTACAAATCTAATTTTATAAGCAACTTAAATAATGGAAATATCACTAAGACTAAATCAGTTTCCCCTAATTTGCCAAAATCCCTTTGTAAAATCTAGTAAGGAATATACAGTATGCTTTCTTGATAAAAAGCCTTTTATTTCCAGATGTGGATTAGATGTTAAGAAATACTTTACATGAAACAAGGGAACTCTCTGAAATTCATATATAAACAGAAATATCCTGTTGTTAACCCAAAAAACACAGGTGACAGCTTTGTAATAGCTCTTACAGAGGTAACAGAAATGACTGACCAGTTTATTGTGTATCCTGCACTGGGGATGAGTGTTTATTCAAAATGAAGGGCAGATTAGCAGCAAATCTACAAGACGGGGGGAGGAAGCAAATTAAAAAGTCAGCAAGAGGATAACTGATTCAGTGATGCAAATTAAGTGTTTTAAAGCCACTGGGACTCTGGAACATAGCACAGCTCAACAGAAAAAAAAAAACCAAAAAACAAAAAACCAAGGCAATGCAACCTTCCAAACATAATTAACCATTTCTCTGGAATGCCAAGACTCAAAACATCGTATTACCTTAACTTTGCTGATGGCTCAAAGCTTGAGTGCTACTACAACAATTACCAATAATCAATATTTAACCCATTTCTGCAAAAGATTCTCTGAACTTCACCACCCCTTAAGCATAGCAGCAGTGGCTGCCCTGGGTGGCTCTGCAGTGAATAAGAAAGTTCTTCTCTGCCAGAGAAGCTGAGCTTGGCTATGGACACACCACTGCAGCCCAGGCTGAGCCTACCCCAGACTTACACCCAACACTACAACAAGCCACGCTTCTGGCATCAAGAATATGGTACTCACACATACAAAGACTCAATTTTCATTTTTTCCCCTACTCACAGCAGGCTACAGGGTAAATTAATGCTTCAGCCTGCAGTGACTTTGGATTAGGCCAGTCTTGTCAATAATTAATACAGCTCTGCAGAGCAAAAGCACAGGAAAAAGCTAGATTAACCAAAATCCTTTCTGCTGTGACACCAGCTTTTACCCCTGCTGAATGTGCACAGACAGGACTTTAAAAACTCCAAGATTATTTATGACCTTAATGTAAGAGTTCTGAATGTCAGGATTGGGTTTTTCCTTCTTTCCTTTAAAGAAATGCCTTATAAAATAAGCATTTTTATCGTAACAACTCAATAAATTGAAATAGTAGCAAATACCTTTTTTAACTGGCCTCTAACTTATCTAAGGTCTTAATCACAAATTCTTTTCAAGCCTTGGGGATTTCAGAATCCTAACGCACCCAATGGAAGCAATGAACAAAGGCAGCAGCCCTGCTATTCCATGGGCTCTGGCATTGTGATCCATTGTGCTCAGGAAGGAGGGATGAAGCAGCGACAGCCCCTCTGCACACCCTGCACTCAGGGATTATCCCCACCATGACCAGTTACAGGATATCCATCAGATGGAATTGCCACTCCTTGGAGATGGCTATGGACAGCCAGGGACAGGGTCTGGATGCTTACCCCACCCCCTCTCTGTATGTTTATATTGCTGTCACTGCACAACTACTGAAGTTATTAAATCTGCAAAAGGCTTCAAGGTGAAACAATTCATTTGCAAATTGTCAGATCATTAAAAAATTGTTTTAACAACTCGAAGTATCAAACAATGAAATAAAATGCAAACATGCAATCAGCTGGAGCCTAAATTAATTCCTTCGTGATGCCATTTTTCTTAGCTCAACCCCCTCTCCTGGATAATCCTGGATTTCAGCTGTTTTGTTCAGCGTGCATGTTAACGAGGCCACTGTTGCTGAAGGACATGACCCGATTTCTTCCGAGGTCAATGGTTATCAGTAGAACTGGAACAATACAAATTTCTACCCTGAGACACAAGAAAAGCACTGAATTTGCAGTACTTTTTGTGAGTTTTCACATCTGACACCCCATTTTGACAGGAAGTTCTTCAGCTGATAAAGCTCTCAATTTTTGCAGGACCAAATCCAACTGCTTGACATCACTGTTCACCTATTGATTTTGGGGAAGATGCTTGCAGCCTCAAGGAATGTGAGATGCTGCAGTCCAGCCATGAACTGTGCAACTGCTGCAAGGCAATAGCTAAAGGTCCTTTTTTCCAATCTTCAAAGCAGGTGTTCAGACTGTTTTTATTCTCCTAGATAATAGCACACTTCTTGTGGAGAGTGAGACAAATTTAGACAAAGACAGAGTTCTGGTACTTAGGGTCAGGCAGCAAAGTATTAACTTAATCACCGAGCTCCCACTGAAATAAACATTTCTATTGTGCTCTAGAGCCATGAAGTGACAGACCCCGTAGCTCTGGCTGTCCTTCCAGACACATTTTCCACCCCTTCACTCAGCCACAACTCCAGCTCCACTCCAAGGTTTGCTTCCCCCTCACAGCAGCTACCAGAGCAAGGGGCAAGCTCGGAGCACTCTGTGCATCACACACCTGGAAGGAATAAAGACTGGACCAATTCTCCTCAATTAACCTCGGGTGAAGTGAACTCAGACACTGGGTGGGTGGGGAATTGTTCAAGGTGGTCAAGGGCAAATAATTTATGTTCTTCGTGATTAAGAATAGTACATGAGGAGAGGCACAATCTATATGTGATCCAAAGGCGAGCCACTATTTCATGGAGAATCCCAGGACAGATTGTTTACAAACATGCATCACTTCAGGACATTTCTTCAGTGAATTATGCCATAAATAAACAGTCTGAAGTAACTGAATCCATCTGCCTTTGGTACAGCTCAGAGGAGCTACAGCAGTTGCTTGAGGTTTTACAAAACCACCTTTTCCAGGGAGAAGGGCTCCCTACCCACCTGACACTGTCCCTGAAGTGCTGCTCTTTGAGGAGGCCATCTCTTGCACCATTCTGACATGGAGACAAAAAAAAGACAAGGCCCTAAGGAGAATCCTCAATATTTTCAAACAAACCACTACAAACAGGAAGAGGGGATTCCAAAGGGGCACAAAGCTTGGAGGAAAACAGCAAGCAAAACAGAGAGAGACAGGTGGAAATTTGAAGTTATTTTGGGTAAAAATTTTGGAAACCAACTCAAGCTTACCTCATCCTCACAGATAAGTTTCATAATCAGCAATCCCAATACTGGCACTACTGGGAACCCAACACATGGCAAACTTCAGCCCAGTGGTAATTTAAAATAAATCCTGCACAGCAGAGAGTCCAACCCACATACCATTGAAGACTTTACCTTTTCATTCAAAAGCTTTCCCCCTGCCCCAAACTACGTTCAGTCAACATCTACAAGACTTAAAGTTCAACAAATCAAAGTCTTCTTTCTTGTGCTTACACCTACTGAGGCTTTACCACCAAATTCTGCTCCAGCATTGGTCCATGCGGGCTTTAAGCCAGAGGAGCCAGTTTGTTACCAAAAAAAAAAAATAAATTCAATACATAACCACAAGGGCCACATAAAAGTAATTTAGCATAACCAGAAAGCACGCTAAGTCAAATTAAAGCCCAGTGCTTTCATTAGGGCATGGGGAAGTCTATTTATGCTCAGGCATCCTCTATTTCAGAATTACCAAAAATAGTCCTGACAAAGTTTGCTGCCCGTTTCCTCAGCGCTGGACCAGCACTGGAAGTGCTGGCTGTAACACAGGCAGGCTCCGAGTCACCCAAGGACACCAGAGAGAGCCAGGACAGCCTGACAGCCCAGGGAAAGACAGCATTTCCAGAGGGCACATCCCAGGGAGTCTCTGCTGGGACTCAGCAGCTTCCCCAAGGCCCAAGCGATGCCCTGGCCAGCACCCACCAGGCTCTCTCAGCCTCCTGATGGGTTCTTCCACACACGGGATTTGCTTTTCCATCCCAAACCCACAGATATGGATTCTACAAGGCTCAGTACACCACAGATGCAATTCCAAAAGACAGCAGCTCCCCAGATCCTGGGTAATCCAAAGAAAACTGTGGAGTGAAGCATGGAAAGAACTTTCTGCCATGTCCCTGTGCTTGTGGATCTCAGGTGGGCTTAGGAGAGCTCAAGTCCCAAAAGCAGAGCTGAGTCCTGCTGCCCCAGCACCCTCTTCCTCCTCTTCCAGCAGGTTTCAGACCTGCATTTGTTAACTCAAGAAGCTCCAGCCCTGCACAGAAGGTAGGTGGGCAATACTTTGTAATAATTTTATGAGCGAAGTACCAGAAAACTGAGTGGAAAATGCCTGACAAACTTGAATCCTTCTCTCCCAGGGGGACCAGTTTGGGGACTCGATGAGGATTCCCACAGAAGCCAATCCTTGACCAAAAATCAGATCATGCAAAGATGAATCCATATATTAGAACTTCCTCACTTCCAGCCAACAGTGATGCCAACCCCCCAGCAATACAACACTAAAAGCACTGACTGCCCTCAAGGAGAAGGTTCAGCAAGAGACATCGATGGGTGATAGCAGGATAGAGCTGGTGGATTTGGGTGAGTACAAGAGTTCTCAGCCAGAAGTTTCACCTGGTCTGTAACGCTCCAATTACCTCCCCTGAGGTTTATATTGCAGGAACAACGGCAAAATTCTGAAACAGTGGAAAAAAGCATTTCCAGTAAAAAAAAAAGAACCAGACAGAACAGGAATATGGACAACTCTCTCTACTGAGTTCTTTACAAAACTTTTCTTGAGGACTCCACAAATCTTTCAGCTTTAAGAGATTACAAAAAATATGGATTTTAGCCTGTTCTCATGAGACTGTTCTATCTCTTAGATAGCAGAAATATATAAATATTGGATCAAACTCTAGCATCATGTCCTACATTATTAATTCTAGAATAAAATACTGTCAAAGTTCTTTCTTTTATCAAATCACTTCCTAACCTGTAAGAGAGGCAGGGAGGACGAGATCAACCCTGCACATTCAAGCTTAAGCATCACTTACACTGCACTGTGCCTGAAAGCTTTTAAAGTTTAACTATCACTGAATTTGCTGCTGCCCAAAAATACTCCACTGCAAGTCCTGCAGTTTCCAGTTTATATAGGAGAATGCACAGAAGGAAGGAAAAGAAACAAATTAAATGACCTTTTAGAGTTCATTAGTGATGTACTTAGACTTCTGTTCTCTTCAGAAGTAAATCAGTTTAATCAGACCCCAATTAGTCCAGTTCCAGCAGGCAAGGACAGCTACTGTGAGACTGCACAGAATAATGCTAAGATTTGCTAACTCATTTTACAAGCTTGTTAAAAATGCCCAAACCCACTGAAAGGCCAAGGCTAAAAAAAGAACCCCAAAAATCCATGTTCAAACTGTAATTTAGCCATGCAGTGAAAACGGTCTGCATGTCAGAAATGGAAACAGCAAGTTCAAAATCCTTCTGTCCACCAAACAGCCATGCTTGTATCAATACTGCTGCTGCTTTTAAGTAAAAAAAGGCTCATTTTGTACATATGTATGTTAATTATGTACACCATTATGCATATTTATGTTATATATGAGCACACACAGTCCCTACTTGCAGAAACTCCAAGTCTGTTTGCAAATCTTGAGCATATTTGACAAAGATCATTTCAAAGAAGTCCCATAAATGAATAAAACCTGAATCAAATCAAGAAAGGATTTGCCACTCTCAAGAAGAAAATGGCCACAATGCCACTTTTTAGACCATGAAAATATCCACGGAATATTTCAATGTTAATTATAAATACTCAAGAAGTATTCCTTCCATGGCTTGTAGAATTATTACTTCCCTCCTTCCTTACAGAGTGGTGTTTACAGAGGACAAAGCAACAAGAACACTGAAGGCTGCACTTTGAAATTGTGCCCACACTCACCCTGGTCCCCAGCAGCAGTGCCCAGGACAGGGACACAAGGTGGGCAGTGCTGATATGGGGTCTATCACCTCATTTCCTCAGGGAAATCCTCAGGGACACAGCAAGCCTAGAAACACCTCAGACAGCTGAGACAAGTTAACTTCCACCTGTCAAATTGTGAAAGCATACCCTGAAGTTCATGTTAACATTTTTCTTTCGACCCTAAGAAATTCTCAAGCCTTTCAGTTCCCTCACTTTGACAGGATTCAAATTCAAGAGACAATTTTATATGTTATCAAGACTTATGAAAAATCTGAACTCAAACTTCTTCAAATTTGAAAATGTTCACACACAAATACAAAAAAGTTATTCCTTGACTACATAATCATAAGGCAAGAGGACAGACTGATTATACTTTTGCAGCAGTTGCTACCCAATCCTCACTCCACCTGGGACTATGTACTTACATACTGACAGATCTGATTTACTTTAATAACACAAAAAAAGAGCTCATGCCCATTACAGCAGCCAAAGAACACATTTCATCACTTAAGACATTCTTTATCCTAACAGACATCAGCTAAAATAAAAAAAGGGGCATTTAATCACATGAAAGGAATCTCCTCTCTTTTAAAATCCGAGTGGTGCAGTGAGGATAAAGCTCACAGGAACAGCACTGCAGCAGCACAGGGACTCCCACCTGGCTGCAGCCCAACCAGGGCTGGCTGGGAGGTGAGAAAAACCTAACAAAATCCACTTTATGTCACTCTGCCACTGATAAAAAGCGTTAGTGGAGAAAGCACAATATAGGCCCCCACTTCAAGGCTGTTTCCAGATGAGGTGAAGCTCAGGTAAGGAAAACCAGGGGGACTCTGTCAAAGCAGATGTCACACACAAGTAATGTTCACTTCTGCCCCTTCTCACACCTGCCTCTCCCAGTACTTTCCTTGGCTGTTTTTTTCTGGTTTGCCTGTTTTTCCCAGACAGGAGTGAAGTTGACAACCTGGTGTTCAAAACCGAAATGTGTCCAACAAGAAAAATAATGATTAAGAGATTCTTTTCTCTCAGCAGTGCAGAGTCCTGCATGGTGCAAAGATCTACCAAGAGCCGTTCTCAGCGTGGTTACAAACCTTTGTAAGGGCCACATTTCTGACACCCAGGCTACAACAAAGTTTTCTGTCACTGAAAACAGCTCCATTTTCCTGAGTGGTGTGCAGGTTGGTGCTATTGACAGCTGAGCACTCCAGAGCAAGCAGGCAGGAGCAGAAGTTCGCATTTCCCAACAACTTCCTGGATATTTAACAATTGCTTCCCCTCAGGAAGCTGATTCAGTCTTTGCAGCTCCAACACCAACAATTCTTGGAGAGGCAAGCTGTCTAAGGAAAGCACATTCCTACAGCACACCCAGACCCATTCCTGGCTCCTTCACAATGGGTTTTTCTTTTGGCCAAACCTCTCACTCCAAGGAGGAGAAAAGCAATGAAGTAGCCAGGTAATGCCTAATGTCTCAGGCTTTTTTTTTTTTTTTTCCTGTCTGCAAGCAGCAGGGCACCCAATCACAAATGGAAAAGCAGGCTAGGAAACAAGTCTGAAAGGAGAAAGGTAATATGGAATAAATCAGCGCAGACATGCTGGGGAGAAGGATTTCCTTCACGACACATTTAACCTGATGCTTCATGCTCCAAACCCCTGCTTTTCCCTCATCTTGAAGTCCAAAACAGCCATGTGTCTGCACGTGTAACAGACCCTTTTTGGTTTGTCTTTACATAACACAATTTTACCTGCAACCGATCTTATTGCATAATGTATCAGTTACTTACTAAAATTCCATCAGACTTCTTTTCCACAGAAGTGCTACACCTGAAAGTAAAACAATTAGATCACAGGACTTCAAAGCAAGGATTTCACAGGTGGTGGCCTTTCAGTGCTTAGTCAGACTAAAGAATCGATCTATTTGAAATGATCTGTTAATCCTGTTACTCTGAAAAAACCCACAAAAACAGCTTTATTGGGTCATCCTGTCCTCTGACTGTTCTGAAAATCATCACTCTATTATTACAAAGCTCCTCCTCCTCCTCAAAGCCAGGCTGATAATTTTCAAGATGATAACCCATAATCACGGCACCAAACCTTAATCTTTGGAGCGAGAAAGATATTTTATGTACATCAGACTGCTTAAAACCCATCTGTACTACTTTTCACTTGTTATTACAGTCAAAAGAAATATTTATGATATGAAATTACTTAATACCAGTGAAAAGCTGCTTTTCTGGAGAATTAACTCGAATGCTGTAAACACAGGCAGAAGTTGTTTGGGTGTTGTTTGAGTCTTTTTAAACAGCACACATTAAAGGCTCCTGACTCCCAGTTTTGCCATGTTGTGCAGATGTGAGATGTGCTGAACAAAAGCCTCTCTGGTTGGGAGCTGCAGAGCTTTGATCCCAAGGTGCTGTGATCTCCACTTCCCACACACTCCTCTTCACCCCCAGACTGGAGCAGAGGACACAGCTGCCCCTATTTTCCTGTTCCTGATGAATATTTTAAGGTTGAAAGAAGTATCCACTGAACTTTCTTTGCAGTAGCATAAAGCCCGATGTCTGTCAGAATCCAGCTACTACTTATACTCAACTGCCAGTGCTTATCCAGTGACTTCCCCCCTCCTACTCATATGAATTTCTTTTAAATGTCAGGCTTGTACTGCCAGAATATTTAGTTATGCATTAATATAAATGTTGACTTTAAAGCAGGCTCAACTTTAAATATTTAGTTTTTATTTTTTAAAAAATCAGCTATAAATGATAGCCTGTGTTTAAATAATATTCTAACTACTTGGCCAGTAAATACTCAGATAAGATTAAACAAAATTTCCAGGAGTTAATGGGTCAGGAATTGCTTGAAAATGACATTTTGTAAAATGGGAGAAAGTGATAATTTCTAATATTTTTTTTTCAACTTGTTCTTGGCAACCAAATCCACAAGGGAAAAACCTAAAAGTCTGTAGAGTCTTTCTTCCAACAAATACCTAAGGAGCTATTTTGCCATGGATATTACCCGAACCTGCCGTCTCCTTTGGGCATTTATCAGTTTGATTAACTCAGCCCCAGGATGAAGGCTGCTTATCACCTTTGTTAAGGAGCTTTGAAGATGTCAAGAGCTGCAACCCTCAGGAGTTCAGAGGAAAAAGATTATCCTCTAGTCCCATGTCTGAATAACTCGGATGTGGTGGTTTCACCATCAGCTTTAACAAATTCTCTTTGGTGAAAAGTGGAGAGCAGGAAGACGTTGCTAAATCAGCATTAGGAAGGACTACGTTATCTTGACATCCTACTTGGAATTCTGAGCCACAGAAGCACTAACTGAGATAGATCCCTGTTCTCCAGCCCAAATAATCCCAGAAACAAACCTGGGTGCAGCTGCCCCAAGCACACTGCCTGTGCCTGGAGCACAAACTGGAGCACCCGGGACGGAGGCAGGCAGGATAAAATGAGATGAAGAGAAAAAGCCAGGCCCAAGCTCTGTGCTCAGAGCTCTCAACGTTAAACAGATTAATGGAAACTCCCAAAGTTGCACCAGAAGCCTGCAAGTGGCTGAGTGGGGAGCAGAGGGAACATTAGTGCCAAGCCTCAGTAATTGATTGGGTCTGCTTACACGCTCTATCTTTCCCCTCAAACTACATTTTCCCTGCATATGGTTTCTCTTTCTGCCACTTTTAAAGTTATTTATTCCTTCAGAAGGGGAATTAGGTCTTATTTTGATCAAATATTTAGGACCTTTTAGACATTAAAAGCCACAGATTACAAAGAAGGAAGGGTCAAAACAGTAAAGTCAGATTAAAATTGCAGATAAGCCACAAATGTTGAAGTCAGGAATGAACAAACAAGTAGCAAAACAAGATTCAAAGAACTAAGAGGCTTATCCACCCTCCCTGAAACGTCTGGCTCCTTACTGCTAAGTAACTGCTACTGAGATCTTCCCCACACAGGAGCTGATGAAAGGGGTCGGAATATAGGTCAGCAAAAGCCTTTCAGATCCAGCTGCAGACACTAATTAGATCACTTTCAGTTATTAAAAAAAGAGAAAAGGAAAAAACCTCCAAAACAAAGGTTTTACTGCTTAAAACGTTTCTGAATTTCTTTTTTTCTTGTCTCTAATTGGCAGTGGCCTTTGGTTTCAAAGCAGCTGGTTGCTGCCCCAGCACACACCAAACATGGCAGTGACCACACTGAGGAAGAACCTCCAGCAAAATTAAAGCTGAACAGCATCTGCAGCAATCCACAAGGACATGGGGTGGGGTGGGGTGGGGGGTGTCTTTAAATATGTTTTCAAGATATAAAAGAATTCTTCAGTTTTATAAGAGAACACTGACTGTTTTGTTTTACACTTCCAAAACCCACAAGGCAAAAAAAAAATCCAACTCTTTTTTTTTTCTCCTGAACTATACAGTATAGTTCAGTTCATACAGGGCTCCTTGTACCAGCTTGTTTATGCCTCCTCTCCTGTGAAACAAGCCTTTATGTCTCCATAGTGGAAAAACCCACTGGTTTATATCCTTTTCGAGATGTATGCAGCCAATTAAATTGTAAAGTAATACCTGTTTCAAAGTCTAACTCAAAGAAACGATACATTCCTGGACTGGGACCAGAGCCAAGGAGGTCACCTTACACCCCATGGTCACGTGGGAATACTCAGCTTTTGGAATTTTCTATTTTGATTTCCATGCAAAGTAAAATTGGGGGATTGAAAGGATGAAATATTGTATATTCTCTGCACACAAACTGAACTCGTTTCTCAAATGATAAAGTTAATATTCCAAGGAAGAAGAAAAGACAGTTCAAGAGTTCAGAGTGATTTCAAGCCATTCAGAAAGACTCAGGGAAGTGACAATTGTTGGTAGCTCCGCACTTTCCAGAACAATTTTAGTGATGAATAAACTATTATGTGACCAGACTATATGCATAAGAATGGTATAAAGTGCACAAAACAACAGTGCACCAACACATTACAATAAAATCCACTTGTCAGAGTAACAAGCCAAGTCGATTTCCTTCCATATGAGAACAGTTATGAAAAGACTGACATCTTAGTTTAATTTCCATTTTTCTGCAAAACAAACAGCACAGCAACCCCAAGAACAGCGACTGGAGACAAGCTGCACCCCACCAGGTGAGCTCACCCCACAGCAAGAGACAAGTCTGGTTTTTAAACTGGTTTGATCTGAGCCTTTGAGTTAATGTTAGGGTTTATTCTAAACTTGGCAGCACAAATGTGCACGCATGGTACCCTCTATCTCCACCTGATGCCATTTACAGAAGGACCCTAAAGTTTCAATGTCATAGAGATTTGTGGATTGGTAACAAAGAGTCCAGCAAATGTACCAAAACGAGGATTTAGGTATTTGTGTGACATCTGTGTCTGACAGAAGCTGTCCAGTCAAATTCACACGTTGTTTTCTTCTAAGTTCGTGAACATAATTACAGAGTTTTCTGTGGAGCTTTCAAGACACGAGGCAGTTTGCTGTGCCATATTCCCACAAACCTCCTGCTTTAATATATTAAAAAAGAGATTGCCTAGCCCACATGAAAAATCTTTGCAATGACTATACATTTAATAAGTTTTAATTCCTTTGTCAGATCTGTACCATGCCACAAAACTAATACCCATGTAAAAGACATTTGTGTACCTGTTTCTCATAATAATGTCCTGAGAACCCAGGAAAGCTAGAGACAGAAAAGCAGTGTTAAAATCAATTTTTGGCACATCAAAAAATAATCCTGTATATTGATTAGCTACTCAGAAAGAATTGACTTAATATTGGCATCATTAACACCTAACAGCAATATTCAGAACACTCTTCAAGCACAGGCTACATCAAAGAGCTGCAACACTGAGTAAGGGTTGGATAAACAACATCAAGCATAGGCAGCTACATTTCCTTGTAACTTGTGCATAACCCATTACCCATTTGGTAATGTTTTAGAATAATATTGTAACTATTTAGCCTCAGAAATATAAAAAAAATTACTTTCTTGATGCAATTCATGTGTGAAATCGATTGTGTTGACTAAAATATAATTTGAACATGTTTACATCTTCAAGGTTTTCCTACATTTGACTTTGGGGGAAACAAACCCCACTTCACTCTCAAACAACACGTCTTCTCCCCCAACATATAAGAATCAGAATTTATTTCTCTGTATATATCTACAGAACATCTTTTCCCTTGCAAATGTTTCCAGAGCAAGTGTGCAGTAAGAACAATAACCATGTAGAAAAGCTTCCACAATGGATCGGGAAAAGCTTTGTCTTTGACAGCCATGCTGGAAGCAGGAGTTTGAATTCTCAGTCTTTCTAGAATTTACCAGACTGAAAACCTGTGGGTTTGGTCCTCCCACCAGCCAGGGCTGGCACGACAGGGCAGGGCAGCAAGAGCCACTGCAGGTGAAGGTTGTATCCGTGGTCTTTCGTGCCCAGCATTACAGGAAGGCAAAGCAAGCTGCAGAAATCCATCCTCATCTCTACCCGTGCCTCAAGTGTGTGGTGCCGGCTGTGGGTTATTCCTCCTCCTCCTGGCAAGGACAATGTGCCGGGCTCCAGCCGTGCTTCCCAGGCCGGGGAGCCGCTCCCGGCACGGCTGGAGCCCGCTCCGCTGATGGCCAAGAGCTCTCCCCAGCCCCCTGCGGCGGCCTCAGACATTCCTCTGCTCTGTCAGGCAATGAAAATATCCCCAAGAGGATTAGAGCAGCCTGGGGAAGAGAGTGGCTCGAGAACGTCCCCAGCCCACGAAAGGCACCGACGGCTTTGGGAGGGAGGGTCACAATACCGGGAATGTCCCTCAATTACAGCCGCTAACGGTGCGGGTTGAGCCTCTGACAAATTAAGACCTCTAAAAATTCCCTGGTACTTTCCCATTCTTGCGGGATGCAGCCAGCGTTTGAAGGGTTCATTATGGAGGGCTGACTCCTGCTCTGGCACTTATACTAAGGGAAAAAACCGCAAGAACAAGCAAAATTAGAAAGCAAAACATCTCTTGCTATTTCCATCCCGGGCACAGGCACAGCCAGCTACTCTATTCTTCTCTTCAACTTCATGCAGAGCTGTAAAGGGTTAAAGTGCTTTAAAAAAAAAAAAAAATTAAGAAAGGAAAAACATTTTTTCTACAATGAGGAACACTTGAGAAAGGCTCCAAGCACCAGGCTAACAAAGCAAACGGTCCTGAAGGAGGAGGCCCTCACTACAGTATTCAGGTTTGGATTTTGCATTCACCTCCTTTGCCAAGCAAGTATATTTAAATAAAATTATTCAATCCCAGCGTGGCTTCCAGGCCACATTAAGGTAGTAACCTTCTCCTTAATTATACTCCTTTTCACATCTTTAAAAATCCTTTCAATGTTTACTTGAAAAGCTAATTGCTGATAGCTAGAAAGATCTTGATCCTTAACAATTCTGGGGTGGTAGGAGAGTACTGCTCCCACCCTACCCCATTCTCAGGAGCCCTACAGCTCCCACATCCTCACAGAGCCCCGTGGATGAACAGCCAGACACAACACCTGCAAAAAAGGAGGCTCAGGGGGCTCCTGATTGCCCTCTACAACACCCTGACAGGGGGAGCAGAGCGGGCATCCCCAGAGACACCAGGAAACAGCCTCCAGTTTTCCCCAGGGAGGTTTAGGATGGATATTAGGGAAAACTCCCTCACTTAAGGGCTGTCCAACTCTGCACAGAGCAGTGGTGGAGTGCCCATCCTCAGGGGGATTTGAGAGCTGTGTGCATGTGGCACCCGGGCCCGTGGGTCGGTGGCGGCCTTGGGAATGCTGGGGGAACTGGCATCGGCTGGACTCGGTGATCACAAAGGAATCTTCCAATATAAACAATTCCATGACTCTGTGTGTACATTATCCATCTCGAACACCTTCCCAAAGATACCACGGGCTGGGGGATGCAAAGGGAATACAGGAGATTTCCAGGGTTGAAAACAAAAGCCACCAGAAAACAGATCTATACAGAGAATTTCTGATTAAAACTCCAACACTGATTTTAACTATTAGACTTACGGTTTCCTAGTCGCTATTTAAGTTTAGCTTTGGATAACACAAAATGTCTACATTCCTGAAGTATAGTCTAATAAAAATCTTTATTTTTGGACTCCAAAATCATGAAGCAACTTCAGAAAGATCATACATGGTGTTACAGTCATGCTCAAAACCATCTCCGAGTTACCAGCGCAATTTCTCAAAAATTTACAAGCTTGAAGTGACTGTCCTATCAACCAGAGCAGTTCACATTTTCTGTGTTGAGACCTCCAAATTTCTATTTTTAAGCCAAGTACAGATAGCACAGACAGTTCTAATCAGACTTCCATGAGAAACATTTTTTATTGATCATTTTCTATAAAGCAAAGTTTGTAAGTGCAAAAACATATTTAAAAGAGAAATTAAATCAGGTTATAGAGATTACACACAGGGATGACAGAGCCACAGCAATTAAATATCACAGAAACGTTTCTAATTTTAACAAAAAGTTGTAACTTAGCAGTAACTTGGAAGGCAGACTCTGAGGAAAGGCACTGCTGGATTTACCTGGAGGGGAGGGAGGAGCTGAGCTAAAAGGAACAACAGCCACCTCCCCCAGAACAGCTTATTAAAGCAAGAACCCCGGCATCAAAGCACGAGATAAATAATTAACATGCAATGCCTTTGTGATAAGGTACTGAACTTGAGCTTTCTCCTAAGGTAAATGATTTGTAAATGCAAATTTGTCCAGCTGCTCCTTTCCTGCATCAAAAGCCTGCTCAAAGATAGCATTTATGAGCTGTTTTTGCCAAATATTTACACCATCTTAATCAGGTTTTGAGTCACGTGTGCACTCTTTGGTATACAAAAATGCAGGGCAGTTACAGTTACATAAACTAAAGGGTTTGGGGGGTTTAAAAGTTGGGTTTTGTCTACTGGTCTATTCAAGCTCACTCTTTAATTACCCCACCTCGTTCACAGTGAGCAGTAACACACCTGCAGAGACCATTCCAGTTACATTCCTCAATCCATCTTCCCCTTCACATGCAGATCAGAAGGCTTGGAAAGAAGTATTACATTTTTTTATTCTAAAAGCATTTAGGAAATGGCACCTCAAAATGAAATTACATCTGCACAGCCAGCACTGAAGGCTGTGTTACAGCCTTGGAAGGGTATAGAAGCAATTACAGCAGAAGCATGGATGTTTCTGATTCCAACTGCTCTAAGTCTGCACAAATGTAACTGTTATTATCATTAAAGGCTGAAGAATGAATTAAATGTGGCTCTGCTTTTACAGTGATACCCAGTTTGGTCAGCATCTAACACCTGCCTATCAATCTCTAGGAAAACTGTCTGAAGAGGAATTTTCCAGGTGATAAAGCAAACGGTGTTCTTGTTAGCAGAATTCCAAAGCTCTGTTTAAAAAGCTGTAACCGTTTCCTGAAAACAGAAATATTCCTGCTCCTTGGCAGAGGATGGGTAATGGCTCCTCACCTACACAGCACCTCTGGAAGCCCTGATGGAAGATGAAGTCCTGTTTCTGAAACCACTTATGAGGAAGTTTTAAGAAAATCCTCAGTAACATCCAGGACAGTTCCTGGCTATGAAGGAACAGACTGGCCCCACCCTACCAGTACCCGAAAGGTACTTAAAACTTCGTAACTTAAAACCACTTATGGGTTTTGGTGTGTGACAAGAGTCACCGAAATAAATTTTCAATCTTTGGGTTACTGATGTAAATCATCAACTCAACCTACCATCCACTTACTACGCTGAGAGGCTGCACAAGTTACAAGAAATTAGATGCCAGCAACACAGGCAGCTCAATGAATGTGTTGTGATTTCACGTTCAGTTCACTAATTCAATCCAGCTTTCCATCCCAAGGGAACCACAGTCAAGAGGGGCAGTGAATCCAGCTTTGCATTTGGTAATGATTCCACAAGGCTCTCAGTACCACCAGCAGCTGTGAGGCACAACCTACAAAGGCTATTATTTTATTTTTTTAAATGAACACCATCACCTCCACTCATGCTCGTGGACAATAACCAACAGCCCTTCAGCATACAAGTTAAGAATGATAGAGTTACTCACATGACAGCAGCTAAATTAGATTTAAGCAATCGATATGCCCCATATATTAATCTGTAATAACAGAAACAAGCACTTGATAACCTTTCAAAGCCTTCTGCCGAAACGAGTATGTCTTGAATAGGCTAAACGTGGAGAAAATGTTTCTTTAACATCGCATGAGACAAAAGTAAAGGCAAAATCTACTTCCTACAGGTCCTTATTTTAATAAATCAGTAAAGGACATGCTTGAAAATGCTAAAGTCAGTCTGCCCAGGATGGATGCAAAAGCAAAGATGAAACCCCAAAGCACAGGCTCAAGCTCTGCTATGGAGCCTGGAGCAGCGATGCCTCCACAGCAAGTTCCAGAGTGAACAAACAGCACAAACCAAATTGCACATGGAGATCAGATCTAGCACAGATATATTTTCAGCTCCTGTGAATGCTGGCTTTTTCCATTTCCACTGGTTTCCTCAGCAGAATAAAAAACTGGCAACAAGAGGAAAGTAAACAACTGGAAAACGTTACTTTAGAAAACCAACACTTCAGATTTGGGGTTGTTAATGCTGTTACCATGAGCACACAAGATTCCAATTGAGCTGAAGCAGGAAGAGCCTTTGGGTGCATCTGATGCCTCCTCTTTCCACATTCAGAAGTGAATTCTCCCCTCCAAAAGTCTCAGATGTGAAATACAAAAACCTCCATTCACATGCTGTGGTGTTGCCTTGGACTCTGGCCCCTCAGTTTAGAGTGGACCTACAATATTTACATCACCTACAAGAAATCCTATATATCTGCACTCACAGACACATTGAATGGTAAAGAACATGAATTTACACTCAATGGAACTGCCAAGGTTTCCCAGTTGTGCCAGCAGGACACTCCATTTTCTGCAGCTATGGTTTCTGGGGGTTTTCTTTTATCCACATCTCCAAAAAGTTACATAAAACCACAACACAAGCTGGTTACCAAATCACTGCAGGTATCTCAACCATCTCTTATCTCATACTTCCCAGGTATTTTTCAAAACCTGCCATAACTTCAAATAAAGAGATAAGTAAAAAGAATCCATAGCAACAAAAGAACTACAGAACCTAAAATTAAGGCTCTGAAGACCTGAAGTAGGTATGAGCAAACAAGAACATGTGAAGATTTGGATAAATAAGCTATTTTACACTTCAAACAGAAGACAAGCCTTGTCAGATTCCAGAAAAGGAAGCAACTTGAGAAAATGATGAAGGCTGTCCCACCCAAAATTTGTGATGCACTCTCTAAGGGTTCTTAATGCTAATGAAAATTGTGTCCCATACAATGTATCTAATTTTCTGTTGCAAATGAGTAAGAACAGACTGCTGTGATTCCAGGTGGAACCCCTGGGACTGCCTGTCCCCTCACCATACACAAGGCACGGTGCACTGCACCCTTACACGAGTTGGCTGAGGTGGGTCTATCAGCGTTACCAATATCTCCCTCAGTAAAAAGGGGTAACCAAGACATTTCCAAACACTTTGTCCTTTAACTGCTCTACAGACCCACCAAGAACACAGTAAAAGAGACCACAGTGCAGGCAGGGAGCAGTTTTCCACCTTCTGAGCACCCCTCAGCTCCCCACCAGCCTCCCAGGACATGCAGAGCCCCAACATTTCATTTCCACATTCACTTGCCCTGAGAAAAACTGAGCAGTGTCACCCTGAGCCATTCAGCTGGCTGGCATTCTCCTCACTCTTGGAGGGCTGGTTTGGCTGTCAAGTGCTTTCCACGTCCTTTCATGACCATATTGTCACCCTATGACATCTAAGTTTTTCTTATGCTTCCCACTAGGTTTCCATGAAGTTCTGTCCTGACAGGATTTCATTATTGATACAGGGATGATTGTGGAAGTCCAGGCCCCAAAAAGCTACAGTACAGCTGTTAAAAATGATACACTACACAAGACAAGCATCATTAGTCCAGGTTCCCCCTGGACTTCTGCAAGTGAGTGTATTCAGAGCTGTCAGGCCCCCATCCCTTTCTGAAACCACAACCTGTTGGGCAGCTTTGCATTTTTTTTCCTCAAGGCTAGGTATTTTAAGACGAAACCTGTCCCTTTATTCCCACTTCAGAACAAGACAAACAAATGACATTTTAGTGTGGGGAAAAAAAAAGTGACAAACCAAAGCAGTAATTAAAGCTGAACTGAGAATTTGTTACCAAGCTGAAAATGAACTTTTATGAACCATTTGGGTTTCAATGAATATGCTAATAAATAGTGCACACTTTCTAAGGAAGTTTCAGTCCATAGACCTGGAATCTCTATGCTGTAATACATAATAGTAAGGACTACAATGGTGACGTGAGACACAATTATTTTGCTCACGGTGCTTGTCAGACGCCAATTTATGCCAATCCCTGCCCCCACAGGAAAAGCAGTCTGGCTTCCCGGTGGCAGCGTTCCCTGTGCCCGTGTCACCCTCTCCCTTCTGCCAGCATGAGTACTGAGGCAGGCAGAAGAGCAGGGATCTGATCCAATTCTCTCCATCCTCCACAAACACTTAGGAAAGCCAAAGGAAGGGCACAGTACCCCCTCACTGCAGTGGCACTGCCAGCTTGAAACACTGAAACTAACCACCAAAATAGGATTAACATTTGGCTGCAACTTCATCTCAGCTGTGTTTCCTATCTGCCCAAGCACATTTCTAATGGAAGATTCACAAGTCGATAACAATACCTGGATTTTCTGCAAGGTGAGCACTGACAGCCCACCATTAAAAATTCCAATCCCACAGGCAATGGAGCATACTACAAACTGCTGAAGTGTCCTACCACAGCAAAAAATGTTTCTGGTTGCAGTTTTTCCTTTGTTTCCAGTTTTTTATACTTTCTTCCTTGCCTGTTTTCAAACAGGAACATTTGGCTTTATAAATCACTTTTGGAAATATTTCATCTTCTTGTTAACACCCAGCTTTCCTCTCTTCTATGCACAACACTACAACAGCCATAATTTCAAGCAGTCATTCAGTTATTTAAAAGACACGTGGGTGTGGCACTTGGTGACATGGTTTAGTGGTGGATGGAGCATTGCTGGGGAAATGACTCAATCTTGGAGGGCATTTCCAACCTAAATGATTCTGCGATGCTTTAAAAAAAAAAAATCAAAGAAATGTGACCTCTCTTAAAATTTGGAAGACAAGTTAGACTCCACTTCTCAGTTTTAAAAGTCGTGACAGGTCTAATGACTTAAAAGACTTTTGGCAGCCTGTTGTACTTTTAGAAGGAATAGCCAAACACCTCAATTTGTGGCTCTCCCTTCCTCACTACAGTTACATTATAAGGTTTCAATGCAAGAACCACGGAGCCGTGTTAAGAGGAGATGTTTGGGCTCATTAACTACACAGGAAAGCCAAGAAAGATGAAGCTTATACAGGGCTTGACTCCATCTCAGCCCAAGTGGAAGCAAGCTGTGGGACAATTACACTGAGAACTACAGGATGAAAAAAATAAAAAAACCTGGAAGCTGCCTCCAAGTGCTCAAGTCTGTTAGTGATGGCAGTAACACAAAGGTGGCTCTGCCAAAAGGAAGATGAAAGAAGAAATGGGGCCAACACAATCAGAGCTGGAGCTTTTACTTCCCAGATAATGTAGGGAGCAGTGCTTTGTTATAAATACCCAATCGAAAATATAGAAAGATACTGTATCTATTCATAGCATCATATAAACATGAAGACAAACTGAGATTTACCCTGACTCAAAATATCATTGTAAAGCACACAATAAATAAAGTAAAACCTCCCCAGAAAAGCACTCTTTAAATGGCTGGAAACTCCATGCAGAATAGGAAATAAATGGAAGCTGTAAATAAGCACAATATCTCTTCAAAACCATATCAAGTCCAACTTAAATATGTTAATAGGCAAAAAAGAGCAGCTAAGCCTACACTAGATCCAGCCCTCAGCCTGCTGAATGGCCAACACACAGCATGCTCTGTGCTGCTCACCCCGAGGTCAGCAACAACACTGGACACATGTCACGAGAGTTAAAAACACATCAAACAAGATAAATTCATCAAAGTATCGTAATAATAACGGCAGACAACTGTGCTGGCTACTGACACACGCTCTGACCCAGTGTCACAAATCCTGACAGCTTCAAGGCATCCAAGACAGCCATCAGACAAAAACAAAGGTAAAATATATTTGGATTCCATATAGATGAACTAGAATTAAAACCCCTCACAAGCTGCCCAAACTTCTAAGCCAAAAAGAAATTTAAAAAATGTAAACAGATGGCAAAGTCCAACAGAGCTATACTGATGAAGCACTGAGACCCCAAAGGATATGAAGTACATTGGTGCCTACTAGGGGAGAGAGTGAAATTTTAAGGCTCAGCAGACAAAAGTACAAAAACATGGGGTTTTAAGGTAATAGTAAATCAAAACATAATAAAAACACAGTAAGAATCCCACTCATATACATAACAATTAAAATCTGATCTAACTACAAATGACAGTAGTGCACAAATTCTTTGAGCAGACAGATGAATTAGTGGGTAATTTAATCACAAAACAGCTTCTCCACTTCTAAGATATCTCCAGACAAAACTGTATGACTAGAGGATACCAAAAATTATCACCAAGCTGCCATGCTTTGATGAGACCCAAAAGAACTGAATCATCAAAATCCACACCAACAGTCCATCATATGAGCCAAAACCTCTGCAATGCACTAAGGAAAAGAAGATCAATAGATTAAAACGTGCAAATGAAGAAATTCAGGCCAAGCAGAACATCTGAATTTTTTCAGTGGTAACCAGCACCAAGGCAGCTGCACAAACAGCTCCACATTGAAGAAAATTCACAGCTAACATATGCAGAACAACACATTTTGAGGGGGAAAAAGCTCTCTCTATTGTACAATTCACTGTTTCTAAATCAACTTAAAACGAGATTTCTCACTGGAAAACTATGAAAGCTAGAATGTCAGAGGAATAGGAAAAAAAAAAGTTGGTACATGACTGAATGACCAGTACATTCCTTCCAAAAAATGCCATATTCAGTCCTGGTCAAATCACAACAGCAAACCCAAAGCTGAACCAAAGTTCAGAGACCGGCAATGAGAATCAGTGATGGCATAAAAAAAATATCTAAATTTATGTATCTGGACCTCAGTGAGTTCCCAAGGTGGGCAGTACTGTCTGAACAGCATCTTTAGGGATTTAACTGTATTTTTTTTTTCCTACTAATACACCCAATCCCAAAACATTCAGAAGCAACAAGTGGAGTGATGAGTGTCGATGTTAAAAAAAAACAAAACAAAAAACCTTTAGAATAATTTATTACTTTTCATTAAACCTCTTCTCTTTTTGCACAAATCAAATAGCTCGTGGTTGTTACACACTCCAGGGAATTACCCAAAATCCTAAGAAACTTTAGCGGCAGAACACTCCAATTCCTTCACTGCCTTCGGTAAGGGCAGCTTTAATGAGAAAAAAAATATTTTAACTGATGCAAAAAGGATTTATCATAAATTGATAGTCCGCTTATTTTGTAAAATTAAGATGCTCCTCTGCATGAATACTAAATGGTAAAAACCCTGGAAATTAAAGCACCTAATAGACCATATAAAGCAGGCTTTCAGTCTTCCTACCAAACCCTGCAACTGTACACATACAAATCAGGCTTATCTATTTATATGGAATTAATCAGGATTACCACTTTCATCTTGGCAATTTCACTGGAGGACGAAATCAATAGCACCCAATCAGTAAAATATGACTGTTTCCACTGTGCTGAGGCATTTTCTCTATTAAGAACTATTCTGCCTTTTTAAAAAATCAATAACCTCGGGCATTCTGTTTCAGTGTTGGAGGCCCAGAGGGGTATCTTGGCAGGACAATCCAAGCAGTACCCCGGTGATTGAGGCAGCTCTCCCCTCTCAACCCAGCACAGCAGAGAAGCAAACACAAGGCCTGTGCTTCAACGGCCATTCCCAAGACTTTGGAGCATTCAGGGGCTCAACACAGAGTCCACAACCCTCGGAGGAAGGTCAAGAACCCCATCTGGATCCAGCATGGAAGCTGCAATCCTGCAATCCCTGCAGCCACCGAGACCCCTACAAACAGGCTACACAGAAGTAGAGGTTTCCCTTCCACCAAGTGACATCCCAACATTAGTGCTGATTCCCTACGGGAAAGCAGCACTAATTAGTTACTAGCAACAACTCCAGTTATACCTCCTCACAGGCAATGCAAAGTGAAATTTTAAACATCCTGCATCTGTAAGACCGCTGCATGTTTAGAAGAGTTAGCAACAAATATTGGCACACATTTTACACACCAAATTATCTCCATGAAACTGGTGATGATAATAAAACTTGCTCTCAAACCCCCCATGACGCTTAGGCCGATGTTGCCCAAGTTAAATATTTTTATAACTTGAAAGCAAAACTTAAGCAGAATATCACACTGCTCCTTGTGTAGTTTCATAGACTCCCACTTCATTTCCTCACTCATTTATTATCACTCTCCTTCTCTTGGCCATGCAACAAACTCCAGTTAGGTGCCTACAGAGTCTTCAGACTACTCTGACAATCTCTGGCTGAAGGTTAACGTTGTGTAAATCACGAGGGCATTTTATCATCAGGAACAACCAAATACTCTTATTTGTATAAGGAAATATCAACCATATGTAACTTCCTTACTTACACTGATAAGTTAGCACAAGGTAACCAAGCCAAGCTTTTTATTTTTATGACACTTATTGTTTGCTGCTTTTCACCGTGATGAACATTAGGCACAGGTGTGTACACACCTGACAACTTTGAAACCAAAGTGTTAGTTTATTAGGAAAGCTTCAAAAGCCAGTCAAGTAATTTTCTTAGATGACTAATAAACATGCACTGCACAAGCCATATGCAACCTGTCCATATGGAACAGGAATATCAAACAGGGAGACCAGTGCTTAACTGACTTGGGACGTAACCGAGACCTGAATATTTCTGCTCTATTTTTAACTTGGGATATAATTAGACATAATCAAGCAGCGCACACAAAACAGAAACAAATGATGACCTGCCGTTTCTAGGGACCCCAGCTGATCTATGCTGCCATCCTCAGCTTTCCATACCCCACCCACATCCCCCAGGAGGAGCATCCCTGGCAGCAGCACCTGGATGCAGTTCCCAACTTGCTGCTCACAGACCCCTTCAGTTCTGAGCTCCTCCTGCAGCTCCAGGCCCATCATTCTGGGGTTCTGCTAATTCTGCTCCATTGGGACTTCCCAAACCAGCAGTTTGTCCTCTAAAAGCAAAATACATATCAATTCCAAGGACTGCAAGAATACTAGGGAGAGACAGAACAAATTTCCTGCTTCTGAATAATCTCATTTGCAATCTTAATGGTGTATACAGGCTATCACAGCTTTCCTATTAAAAATTAAGTGACACCGGCTTCATTTTTATTTCTAACAATGCAATCAATACAGATCCAAGTTTTTACACTCATCTCAACTCAGTTCCAAACAGTTATAGGAGGCAGGATTGAGCTTAATTTGCTGCCTCTTCCTGATTTGTTTTGTTCTCTCAGCTAAATGAAATGCTGTCCCAATTCTAAAATCAGCAGCTCATCTCGCCTTATCTGCAGAGCAACCAACTAGACTGGAAAACACACTAATGTTTGCAGATACACAAATAAATGAAGTTATACAGCTTTTTCCTAAAATAATTCAGCTGCACTCTTTTCTTCTTCAGAGAGCCATGATGAGCTATTTATAAATAGGATCAAATGTCCCTGCAACACACATGACTCCATACAAAGAATATGGGCTTCCAAATCTGCAACTTCTGCTCATTTAGGGCATTTTTACCCACACCAAAATGCCCACATGGGGGTTTTTTGCATTAAAAGTCCCAGTTCTGGACATTGCAAGCAGAACTTCAGCCTTGACAAGGCGAGCTGTGACTCCCACAGCTAAAGCTCCACCTGGACCTACAACCCCAGTGTTCCTCCACCTCTCCAGCCCTATGCATAAGGAAGCTCTTCCCAGAATCCTGAAGAGATCAAGCTTAACCCAGAGCATGGGACAGAAGACAGTACTACCCCCTCACATCTAAACTCCACAGGGAAAACTTTCATGCCATGGAACATCTGCACCCAACTCCCTCTCCTATGAGCACCTGCCCATATAAAAGTATGTGGAACATCCCATATTTTAAAAAAAAAACTAGTAGCAATTAGATGGGAAACAGTGTGAATTAAAATGAAGTTAATTCACTACACATGAAGCACGTCCTCTTCATTGAGACAAAGCACTTTGTCCCTTTCCTCTGTGTTTCCCTCAGACAGGGAAAGCCCAGCTCCTGCTCCTCCCCAGGATCCCACAGGACAGCATCCATGGACAGAGCATAAAGGCACTTTCCACAATAGAGAGGAGAGCAAGAGTTCACCAGAACTTCCAGGATTGCCACAATGACACTCCTAAATTCCTGCTCCATTGAAGGTTTCATTCCACATCATTTCAGCACATCACTCCCCCTCAGACTTAATTCATCACATATTTGGCTCAAACAGACTTCACCTGCTAATTTGATTTCCTCAGACCATAAAGGATTATTTTAAACTAGCAAAGAGCTACTAACACAACCATAAGACCACTGAGCTGTCAGGAGAGCAGGAATATCAGACAAGAATCACCACGTGGCAAGATTTTACAATCACAAAGTAACTTATCTGTTACACATGTTCTGCAGGTTTTTGAGTCAAACTGCGATATTTTTCAAAAGAAAAAAAAAAAAAAGCTGCTTCAGACCTGGAATCTGCAAAGCCTGTACGGTGTAAGAGGATAAATTAAAATATTCCCTGTCAACAGGAGTCAGCACACATGGTTCCATCAGTGGTGTCCAAGATGAGAACCACCGTGGAAGATCCTGCCTAACGTAATTTGAAACAGAACCATTACACCATTTAATGTCAGAATTTAACCATTCTCATTTTCCCAAATTGCTAACAAGTTGCTAAAAAACACTCATTTGACCAGCAGTTTTTTCCATATTCCCCTTGCACAGAGCGCTCTCTTAAAATATCAGGATTCAATCAACCTACGGGGGAATTTTTTTTTTTTTAATCCCAGCACTCAGTATTCAAGACCAGATTTCTTTCAAGCTTCCTACTAGCTTCTTGCTGGCAAGAAGGAAATAAAGAAGTTACTTTTTAAAGCCAGTATTTGGCATAACGAGCAGATAACATCGCTGCAAAGCTAAGAAGGTTTCTGTGGTATTAATGGTCTCATGCAAGGGCTTTTGAGAGAAAGCCTTCTCCTGCCTCACCTGGGTGAGATTACGCTGTCCGTAGCCTATAAAGAACCGGGATTCAATCATGGACCATTAAAGACAACAATGGTAAAAGGTGTGAGAACTACCGCGGCTGAAACGTTGCCAGACCGCTCATTTCAGGGTTACTGCGGCAGTTCCCAGGCAAGTTCCTCTCTTTCTCTCTCGCTTTCCACAGGTTGCCGGTACCGAGTCCGTGCCGCCTCCAGCACCCCTCCCGAGCCGGGGCACAGCCCGCCCGTGCCCGGCTCCCCTCAGGGGTGAGCTGCAAGCCCGATCCCGCTCAGCTGTGCCCTTCTCCCCTCACCGATGAACTGCAAGCCCGATTCCCCTCAGGTGTGCCCGGCTCCCCTCCCGGTGCCGGCGAGCCGGGAGCACAGGTGGGTGAAGCGTTCAATCCCCGCACAGACAGAGCTCCAGGTGTCCCTTGTTCGCGGGGAGGCACCGCCGCCGCTCCCCGAGGCTCGCAGTGGCCCCTGCTGGTGCCCGCAGGGGGGGGAGCGGAGCGGGCTCAGCCCCTTGGCCACCGCTCGCCCTGCCGGGGTCGCCCCGAGCCCCGCCGCCCCCCGGGCCCCTCCGGGGTCTCGCCGCGCTCTTACCCGTGAGGAGGCTCCGGGAGCCGCTCCGCGCCGCGGCGCCGGTCGGTGCGGGCTGCGCGAAGAGAAGGGCGATGCACAGGGAGCCGAGGAGCCGCCGGGCTCTCCGCGCCGCCATCGCTCCGCTCCCCGCGCCCGCAGCCGGGCTGCACCCAGCGCCAGCCCCTCCCCCGGGGGGGCTCCTCCTGCCTTCCTTCCCTACCGGGCGGGCTGCGCGGAGGCGGCGGAGGGAGAGCGGTGGGCGGGTGGAGCGGCCGCGCTCCCTCCCTCACTCCATCGCGGGCCGGGCTCCGCCGCTCGCTCGCTCCGTCCCTCCCTCACACGGACCCCGCGGGGCGCGCGCCGCCTCCCTCCGCCCCCGCCCCGCGCATGCGCGCGCGCACCTCCCCTCCCGCCCCCG
>CM031866.1:17030450-17051944 GCA_018697195.1 Certhia americana | reverse complement strand
ACCCTGCAGGCACACCTGAGGCAGGTCCCACAACGGGGCTGGCGCCAGACCCCCGTCAGGCGGGGCTCCTCCTGCAGGCGCCAGGCCCACCTTGCTGGGGACACATAAACTAATTCTGCGCGTGACGGAGCCCAAACCAGAAGTTGGTCCCTCTAAAACCAATACATATCCTTCCAAGGACTTACGCAGAAATACCAGGGGGAGACGACAAAAAATTTATCCTGCTCTGATAATCTCCATTTGCAGATCTAATGGTGTTACAGCTATCACAGCTTGCCATATTAACAATTAGTGACCAAACCAAGGGGCTTCATTTTTTATTTCTAAACAATTGCAATCATTACAGGATCCAAGTTTTACAACTCATCTCAAACGCAGGTTTTGCAAACAGTTAGTAGGAGGCAGGATTGATGCTCTAATTACTTGTGCGCCATATTACTCCAGATCGAGTAGAATGATGGTTCGTCTTAACTCAAAGCTAACCAAAAGAGGCAGCATATGAGAATTGCATTGCCCATTCCTCACATTGAGGCAGCACGACTGAGAGCTATGCGTAAAACGTTACTCATATAGCCGTCATAAAAAAATCTGCAGCTACGAGCACACTCCAATCTCAGGACACGTTGCCGAACACAGCCTTAATTTTACTCAATGTGGATATTACAACTCATATAGCAAGCAAAGATGTGATGACGAGCTGATTTTGAGCTCGCGTAAGAGATAATTGAGAACATCGTGCTCGTGCGACTCTTACTCCGCGATGCAAATGTCAGTTAGAGCCCAGTGGAGGAATTCTACAAATCGGATAAATCCGTGAATCAGAAATGCTCCTGAAAAAAAAAAAGAAGTCAACACTATCATGCGCTCCTACCACATAGAACTATGGGATGCTGTGATCAAATAACTAGCACTCTACTGCTGCGAGATTAGGCGAAATGCATATAGTGTATCATACACGATACTACATCTAAAAGAACGTGCAGCATGGGCGTGTAGTTACTTTTTGTTGTTAGTATGTCTGTCATTGAACAAGAATCCATCTAATCGGACATGAGCAAGACGCAGCAACTCAAGTACAGCTCTCTATGACAAGTGGTCGTCAGTCTTGTCGACCTACTCCTACCTAGCTTAAAGGCTCGCAAGTCTGGGACCTAACCCCGTGCCGTTACTGCATCCACCTCGCCAGCCTGAACATACACAGAACATCTCTTCGCGGAAATAAAAACAAACAGAGCAGCAGCGGCAAGAGACTACAGATGCAGCTAACCCAGGAGCAGGGTGACAGAAGCAGATACATAAACTCGTCACGGCTGCAGAGCAAACCTAAAATCTCCACTACAGGGGTCCATAAGATGTTACACCATAAAGCCTAGGAACAGTACTCCAGAAATGGTTGGCGAGCCTCGCTCGAGCACTCCAATCATCTCGAGCCTCTACCTCCTAAATACACCATCTGGAGCTTGACAGCAGATATATGAGACAGCAAAAAAAAAAAAAAAAAAAAAAATTAGGGCCAGGTTTACAAGAACTACAAGCATGTTGTTATTAGGATTGCACAGAGATTACCGAAGGATCCGGAACAGATAGTGACTTTATGTACCAAAAATAATTTGATTTCCGTGAGTTTATAAATTTCTGTAACGTGGACACTGCAGTCTCCAGGATCTTAGATAAAAAAAAAAAGCTAAGCCACATTGACAAGTGTGGCAATGCTGAGTGTTATACGTCTAAATCAGTGCGCAGAATGTAAACTGAAGTTCTACAGTTCACAGTCTATCATACGCCGATGACCAACGTTGGTTTCTCTCATTCTTTGTCGCATGAGACAGGCGACGACACTCTTGACACACAGGTGACTACGACTAATAGGTCTTCCTCCGCAAGGGGAATTTTTACAACGACTCTAGAACTATTAGAGAAGAGCGCAGGGACATACCTGCCTAGGACACAGCTTGTCGCGACCTGTAGGGTAGTAGCACCACAATCGACACCACAGCCCATAGACACTAGGAACAGTACAGGCCTGTGGAACAGTCACGTTACTGCGCTAGCACAGGATACGAATGGTGTGGTAGAGGCACACTCAGTGCACAGTGACATCGTAACATGGACGAGTCGCACATAACGGGTAAGCATAAACTATGTGAGACGAAGACAGAAGGACGATACAAAACAAACATAGTGATAATAAGATGAAAATTGTGAAGAGTCCTGGTACTACAGAAATGAATGAGAAAAGAACGAGGGTAAAGGTGCAAATCATGCGGAAACATTCTGGGACACAGGTCTTGCTTGAACAGGAATGGACGACTGGTCCTTAGCACAGAGTTGTAGGCACTGCTCCACATGTGATACATGTTTGATGTTCGACATCTATATAGTACATTTCACGCAGAGGTGACTCAGAGGACCTACGACGTGCGACAGCTCCTGAACAGACACCATTCACATGTCCTAGGCTCCGACAAACATGGATTTCGGCTAGACAATCAGACTATGCACCTCTAGCCTGTCGAATGTCGCTCAGACCATAAAGGGATATATTGGTAAAGACGTGACGAACTCCCAGGAGGAGACCTACGGTGGCCAACTACAACCATCAAAAACGGCATGCGAGAGACCGAGCTGTCAGCGAGAGCAGAGCAGTGATTAACCACGGAGCAAGTAGATACATACGCACGCTGGGCACATGATTTCTACAATCACACTGCAGGCATAGACAGGAAACAATATCTGTATAAGCAGAGCAGTGTCGGAGCATAGAAAAGAGGTTTAATCATGAGAGATTCAAAGCAGACGAATGCTGAACAGCACGAGGGGGGGGGGGACCTCATACTCTCTCAACTACATATAAAAAAACAGACAAACAAAATATGCTGGCATTCCATCCGAAACCGGGTGACTCGTCGTGCTGCGGAAGGCGTCCTGTCATGTATTTGCGTCTGCAAAAAAGAGCGATAAGAGATATAATTAAGTAGATCTAGCACGAAGGTCGGAGCGAAAGAGTAGGCAGCACATCGACTGGAGAATTATAACATGAGAAACATAGGTGTACCGAAAGATGACTGAACGGCACCTGGAAGATTTTCCTCTTCTAGCAACGTATACTTTTGATCACATTATCGAATATACAAATCAACTAAACACATACGTGAAACCCACATCAATATTAAAATGATTCAGAATGTGTTAGGTGGATAATCACAGAATAAATAAGATCTCCCAATATCATGTACTCATTTCTCTAAATCCATGGACAACGTGCAGAAAGAACAATGTCTTGCACATAAAATCACATACACTCATATTGTAGCACAGAACAAGATAACTTCTATCTCGACAACTATTCCCTTGGTGCGGTTGCAGTACCACGAAAGACTGATCTACTTCTACTGCAATAGAGTATGGCGCGCATAATAACACAAAAATACCAAGTCCTATAGCGGGTGGGAGATTGTCGTGTGGGGGGTGGAAGCCCCAGCACGCAGAGCACGACAGATGGCGGGCAGCGTCCGCGACTAGCGGCTGGCGGGGGCAAGAAGGGACGACAGAAGGGTACGTGTAAAAAGCCAGTGTGTCATAACGAGCAGAGAACAGCGGGCTGCAACAGCGCGAATGTGTCGGTGGTATTAAGGGCCAGGCAAGGGCTGTGAGAGAGAAAGCCTTGCGCCGGCCTCACCGTGGGTGAGAGTACGCTTCGCGTAGCCTAGAAGAACCGGGTCAGCATGGACGCATTAAAGACAACAATGGTAAAAGGTGTGAGAACTACCGCGGCGAACGTTGCAACCGCTCATTCGGTTACTGCGGCAGTTCCGGCAAGTTCCTCTCTCGCGCTCTCTCTCCTCCACAGGTGCCGTACCAGAGTCCGTGCCGCCTCCAGCACCTCCGACCGGGCCCAGGCCCGCCGTGCCCGCTCCCCTCAGGGTTAGCTGCCACCAGATCCGCGCGCCAGCTGTCCCTTCTCCCCTCACCGATGAACCTAGCAACCCGATTCCCCTAAGTGTGCCCGGCTCCTCCCGTTGCCCGGCTAGCCGGCGGCCCGGTGGGTGCATCGTTCATCCCCGCACAGACAGAGCTCCATTGTCCCTTTTCGCGGGGAGGCACGCCGCCGCAAAAAGCCCCCGAGCTCGCAGTGGCCCCTGCTGTCCCGCGGGGGGAGCGTGATCGGGCTCAGCCCTCGGCCACCGCTCGCGCCTGCCGTGGTCGCCTCCGACCCCGCCGCCCCCCAGCCCCCTCCGGGGGGTGCTCGCCGCCGCTTACCCGTGAGGAGGCTCCGTAGCAGCTCCGTGCTCCGCGGCGCCGTGCGGGGTGCGGGCTGGCGCGAAGAGAAGGTGTCGATGACAGCAGGGAGCCGGAGAGAAATACCGCCGCCTCCGCGCCGCCATCCGCTCCCTCCCCGCGCCCGCAGCCGGCTGCACCCAGCCCAGCCCTCCCACGGGGGGGCGCCTCCCTGCCATCCTTCCCGACCAGGCGGGCTGGCGGGGCTGGAGGCCGGCTAGGGGACGCTGTGGGCGGGTGACGGCCAGCGCTCCTCCCTCCACATCCTCGGGGCCGGCTCACCGCCGCTCTCTCGCCCGTCCCCCCTCACACGGACCCCGCGGGGCGCGCGCCGCCTCCCTCCGCCCCCGCCCCCGCGCATGCCGCGCGCACCTCCCCTGCCCCGGCACACCCCCCCGAACCCCCGCCCAGGTGTGCGCGCGCCGCGCCCACCAGGCCTGCGCGCGCGCCCGGGGGGGCGGGCCAGCCGCCCGACGCTGAGGTGCGCCGCGCCTGCTAGAATCCTCCTCCCACACACACAACCCGACCGCTCAGGCGCTCCGGGTGTAAAGTTCGTGGGTTTAAGCATAAATGCATGTTGTCTTCCCCCCCGCCCAGACCAGCCCAGCACTGTGCGGTGCGGACCTGCTCTCTTTGCCCCGCGTATAAACATGGAAAACCAAGCGGTTCGGCACCCATCCGGGTATCCCCGCTAGTGTGGCGAAGGGGGCCGATGGATGTGGGAAGAGGGAGCCCTGCTCTGCCGTGGTGCTGGGAACCAGCAATCCAGAGCCGCCAAGAAACCCGAAATCGAACTAAATGGAGAAAAATAACTTGCGGAAACTTGTTTTCTTGGGGAGCAACTCTGCTGCTCCGTTCGGGATGCCGCCTCTCCCAGTAAACATGCTTCTCTAAGATAAATAACGTGCAGAAAAGGCCAGACATGCTCCGAAAAGACAAATGCAATGTATTTTCATCCTCCTCGGGGTAATTAGTTTTGTACAGCATTTGCCATTCAAATCCAAATCACTGGAATGCCGCATCGTTACCAGCCTGTTCCAGCCCTACTGCCGGATCCAGTCTCCTTACAAAGGACACAATAAAAGCTATAAATATACATTCCTCCTTCATTAATCATATGGAGTCTACCCTGATATTTTTTCCATCTCAGCTTGTTACCCACTAAACTATATTTTTACAACGCACACGGTGTCCTTGCTCATTTTATTACTGACTAATTGAATCGTCTCTTTCAGGACATAAATTACATGGGACCACGGCTGGAGGTAACCAGGAGAGAACCAGACCCCTGGGGCACTGCAGGGCTTGAGACATGGGCATGTCCCCTGCAAAACATGTTGCAAAAGATTTTAAAACAAATTTTAAATAACTTATTCCAAAAAAAACCCAGGCTTTTACTCTGGTTGTGAGACTCCTGTTAAGGAAAGTTTCCCTTGATAACCTCGGTGTGTGTGTGGCAAGGGTGTCCCTCTTGTTGCAGGCAGCTCTATATTCCCGTGAAATTCTTCTTGATCCAGCAGGATTTGCAGATTTGTTTATGGAGAGGGTTTTCTGCGGGGCAGACGCTGGCAGGGCATTCAGTGCCCCAAACACAGGTGTGGATTTTGTCATGCAGGGATGCGCACAGCAAATTAAATGCTGACGTGACTGCCAAGCACCAGCTAATACAGGTGTCTGAGGCGTCTCTCCTTGTGTAGCTTGCTTCATTATTTTATGTTTCTGTCAGGAAACAGGGGGTTTGGCCACTAAAAATATCCCGGGGCATTTTTACAATGGAATAATTACCTCCTCTGAAGGATGTTTGGGTTTCTCCAGCTTACCCTTGCCGAGTTACGCTGCTATCTGATATGCCACAAGGATTACCAGCAACCAGCTGCAACTTACCCTGAAAATGGAAGCGGTGATTAAAAAGCAGGACTGGTACTGTAACTCCTATTAAAGCTGGTTAGCAATTCCCATCATAAAATTCTGCCCTCAGTCGCGTTTAATAGGGCCAGACTAACCACTGTGCTGAAATTTAAGCATCTGAAGTTCATACCTTGGGTTAAATTATAAACATTTTTCCTTCTGTTCCTTCTGCCAGGCATTTTCTCACCTGAAAATGAGAGTGGTCATTTTGTCAGAGGTGTGCCCTCAAACCCTGCTATGAAAACCCTCCTGAAAGTCCTGCTGGTTCTCAGCAGGGGCTTCCTGGCACTTCCATCCCCCAGCAGCTCCATCCTCATCACAGCCCAGGGCTGTGGGATCAGAGCTGGACCTGCAGCTCCAGTTCCTGGCTGCTCTGGACCATGCCATACCTGCAGGTAGGAAGGGTGAACCTGTCCTTCCAGTCCTCTTTGGAAACACAGAGCAGGAAGCTCCTTGAGAAGCACACAGTGGGGACAGGAACTGGGTCTGGGACAGGTAAATTGGCAGGCACAGAGGCTCTGGAGAGAGCCTCCAGAGTGCCTCTCAGGTTCTCCAGGGTGGAGGAACAGAATGAGGAGCCAGAAGGAAAAACAGGTCTGCCTGGAGGGAGGGGTAAAGTAAAGCTCATAAGAAAGAGTCTGGAAGCCAGGCTGCTGGGAGAAGACTTTAAACCAGAGTGGGAATGGGAGAAGTTGCTGGGAGGAGGACATGCAGCTGGGAGGGCTGGGAGCTGTTCCTATGGTCTGGTCAAGGGCTGAGGGAGAGCTTGCTGGCAAAGGGGATCAGATGGAAGAGCTGGAGTGGGGCAAGGGAGGAGGATCCTGAGGCTGGATGTGGGATGTAACAGGGCCTATGGGAAGAGGGAATTCACTAGAGACAGTAATGGGACTGACAGAAACTAGGGAAGGGAGGCAGAGCAGGAGGTGAGGATTTAGGAAGGGGAATGATGATTACCTGGAAAACATTCAGCATGTACCTGAAATACACTGAGAATGTACCTCACCCCCTTGGAGTGCTGGAGCTTGTGCCAACCATGACATCCCTCATAGAGGGAAATTTCCACATTGATGATGGTCTGCATTGATATAAACCCAGGATTAGATTGCTGGGGTTATCTCTACATTGGAGAGAAGTACATGTTCAATAAAGCAACAGTACTCAGGCTGCATAGTAACCCACTCCCCAGTTATGAAACACAAGATAAAGGCAGCCAGGCTCAGACACTGAACCAAAGTCAGGGAACCCAGGCAAGCGCCTTCACAACTTCCACCTCATTTACTGTAAAAATCAGATGTAGGTATTTTATGCACGTCGTGAGGAGCTGGGGGGTGAGCAAGCACAGCACTGTGAGTGGGGCAGGTGACTGATGCTCCCGGAAAGGATTTTTAGCCTCTGGAATCTGGGATGCAAAGCACAGTCCCTAAACACAGCCTGCCCAGCGCTGCATTAATTGTGCAGTCAGCACTGCCCAGGTGCCTGGGCTGACATTTTAAAGCCTGACTTGCAGAAGTGAAGAGCTCTTGCAGATAAATCTGCAATAACTGAGAATTTATACAACTTCTGACTCAATTAGATGCTTGGCCATATTCTATTTTCTGACAAAAGCAGGCCATTGAGTATTTCTAATTGGATCTCTGAAATGAAAAGATATCTTTTACTATTCTGTCTGTACACCCGAGTTCCTCGTCTGTAAAATAAGGGCAACACCAGTTCTCGCTCCAGTGTTGAGAAAATGAATTAGAGTTTGTGAAGCACTTGGATACCATAGTGGTGAGTCTGTCCCATGGAAAAGCTCAGGAGGAAATTAATAAATCTGTCTTCAGAACAATATTTGAATAGTCTGTTGTAAATAAAGCATGGGCCACACAGTGAACAGCGAGGAGAAAATAAAATTATTACTTAGTGAGCACAGTCTGTTCTGTACAATGAGAGAGGCCAGGAACCTGTTGAAAGAACAGCGTGTGATCTAATTACAATTAAATACTGTATCATAATGCAAATGCATGGAAGGGACAAATTACAGTTGCACAGGCCACCTTAATGTTGGTAATTCTAAACTTTTAGGCTCTTGAATTTAAAAAAACACTCCCCTGTTAGGTGCAAAGGTGTAATAAACATGTATAAATGATTTCCTCGCCTTCTAATAGTGGGAGACAATATATTTACCTCTTCTACCTCAGCCACTTAAGTGGAAAAAGTGTTTTTCTCCTCTTGGAGATATCTCAGCCTTACAGCCAAGATTTAATGCTGTCATTCACGCACTGACGTAGAGATTTAAATCCAAAATTTACCTTCTTTGGGAGTCTGTGCACAATCATCAGAGACAGACTATTCTCCAGAGAGGGATCCAGAGGAGGACCTTCATTTCGGTGATTAAAATTTTGTGTTTTCCTTGGAGTGCTTCCCATTCCCAACCAGCCCCCTGGTTTTGGTGCAAAGGCGAGGTTATGGAACAACAACTCCCCTGATCTTCCCGACTCCTCAGTCCCGAGGCTACGCTGAGCTTTGCCGACTCCTGCTGAGACTTGGAGCCGCTTCAGAGCGGCTGTAAATTGCACTGGGTTATCTGTCGCCCACAAGAAGGGGTGATGGAATTAGGATTGCACTGTTCAGTGCCACTCTGCTCGTGCCTATTTTTCTCATTGTGATTTCTCTATTGCTTAGCAGGATGTGAGGTGACACTGAATCGTTACACCAATTTATTGTTATCTGGAGAATTTTCCGTTACTGGGCATCCTCTGGCAGCTGGTAAAGGCAATTTGGGATCAGAAGGGGCTGCAGCACAAATAAAGACGTGGCTTGTTAAGTTTAAGACTTAGAGCTATGAGATACCTTCAGCTTAACCTGCTGTGTTGCCTCCCTTGTGTGAGGCATCGGCTCCATCCATGGACAACTTCTGGCAACATGGCTTGTCTGATTATTCCCAATCTCCATCCTGAAGCCAGCACCAGTGCCCAGCAAGGTGTGCTGTCTTTCATCCTTCATTAGGGGCTAGATTTTTTTTTTTTTTCATTTATTTTTCACATTTATTGGTCACAGATGTGGTTTTGCAAACTGCTCTGAGGTTAAAAGTCACCCTCTGGACTTTGCCGAGCAAATTCTAGGTTAGCAGGTCATATGTCAGAAACCCTCCAACCCCAGCACATACTTCTGACATTCCTGAGGTCAACAGCAGTTCCAGCTCCTCACTGGAATCAGGGAGGGTCATAAATGGAGGCAGACCTTCCAATCACTGAGGTGAGTTCCCTGGGACAGCTGAGAGGAAGGTGGAGCTCCTTGAGTCCCAGGTTGACAAAGTCTGAAACACAAGCAGGGCAGTTGCTGTAAAATGTTTTTAAAGGCTTCCTTTGCTGAGCAAGGGAGTTAATGAGGTCTAATCCAATGTTTGTTTATTTAGGGTTTTCAGAGGTAGATGGAGGGAACCTAGAATCCAAAATGCAGGGTTTACTGGAATCCAGTCCACAATTTAAACAGAAAGGCTAATGCGTTTGTTAGCAGGAAGTGCATAATGATGTGGGATATCTGGGCATCTGGAAAGAGAGAAATGCAGGTAAACCCCAAGGGGAAAGCCTGATGTTATTGCAGGCAACGGGATTTTTGCCATTCATGTCAGTAGAGGGAGATTTCATCTCTGGAAGCCTGTCATGGGATGACACCGTGCCACAGGCACTCAGAGCATTCTCAGTGACTGTATTTTCCTGTTGTGGTGGTTGTCATTAGTCGTTCTCAGATGAAATCATTTCTGGGGACACACTGTGTCCATTCTTCTTCCCCACTGGCCGTGCCCTCATTTTTCCAGTGTCCCACGTCTCCCTGAGCTACAGCAACTCATCTTTGCACTGAAAGACTCTCTGCACATCCAGTAAGAGAGGAGACAGATGGTCCATGCCCTCTTGTGCGAACAGGATCAGTCTCCTTTGCATCTTATAAACCACATAAGCCAGGCAAGGATTCCAGGTGGTGTTTATCCCAAAGCATTTCCAACAATCCCACAAGAATGTTAATTACTGACACCAACAATCTTGCTCCCATTCATATAATGAAGTGCCTAAAGGTCTTACCTGAGGTTGTGTTAGACACCGTAGGATCGCACTGGAAAAGTGCAGAGGGTTTTAGTTCAGGTTATCCTGACAGGAAATCAGAAAGGAGAATCACGGAGAGGTGTTGGAGGTAGAGCCAGCAGGGCCACCTTTCACATCTCCTGAGTCCCAGTGCTTCTACTCTGTAAACACCATCACATTTTCTCCTGTGCCCAGGGGAAGTGAGACTGTAGCAGTCTGAGAGGATTCAAAGAGAGAGGAAAATTGTGGAGAGGAGAAGGGATAAGAACAAAAGGAAAAGAATTGATGCTCGGCACACAGAAACAGTCATTTGCCTCTGGGCTTGGGAAATCAAAGAAATAACCATAGACCAACAACAGAGGATGCCTGGAAAATGCAGCCCATTGCTCCTGGGGGTGCCAGCACACTTCACCTCTGCCCATGGCAGGCACCAACAGCAGCACAGCCTGGCCCTCTCTGTGCTACCTGAAAGGGCCAGCTGAGCTGTTGCGTCATAGGGCTGAAATCAGATGTGTTGGGGGACTCCTGGAAATGAAAATTTCTCACATTATCTGTGAGAAATACAAACAGATCAGCCAGAGTTAGATGAGCAAGTCCACACATAAAACTTGAGACCAAATATACTTGACTGTTGTGTCAACACCTACAACTCCCACAAGCATCCTTCCTTTTGGTATGTATCTCAGACTCTGATTTTAGATGTTTAAAACTGAATATACAGAAATGATTCCAGGAGTCATTGCTTGGACATAGCAGCTGAAGTGTCCCTCTGCTTTAAAGGGCAGGAACTGGAGGCACAGAGTACTATTAGAACCTTGGGACAGAAGAATAAATATGAACAAAATTACCTCAGTCCACTCATTCAACAATTCAAAACCAGTCATTGCTATGATGTAGTGAAGACAGGGACAATGAGCCACAGAAACAGGAAGGAATAAAGGCATTGGACAATCAGTTGGGACAGGAACAGAGTCCTGGTTGCTGTAATAATCTTGTTCATGCACACTTAGACAGCCCTTTAAAGTCAGTTTTGGCTTTGCTTCCTCCAACTGGAATGCTCAGACAAACCTTAGCACCTTTTCAAATGTTAGGAAGGAATTTCCTATAAATATAACAAATTTTTCATGGAGGAAATATTGGATTTCTTCATTTTTACCATGTTCTCTGACAAAGGGAGAAGGTTGAACAGTTGTAAAATTAAACTTCTCAGAACAAGACCTGGTTTACAAAGGGCTTCCATGCCCCAAGCTCATAGCATGCCACAGAAGGATGCCTGGAGCCTTGGGGATTTCTTTTGCCACAGGATCTGTGCACTGTGATCATGGTGCATCCCAAATCACCTTCCTGCCAGGAAAGGTTGTGCTGCAGCACCTGGGAATGCTGCAAAAGTCTGGACAAGACACTGGTGAGGTAGCTGTCAGAGAAGAGCGTGGAGGTCTCTTCCCAGAGAGCAGTAGCAGGGGTACAGCCCTGATTTGCTAAGGACAGAAACAAGCTTCTGTTCCAAGAACAGTTCCTGGTTTAAAAGCAGAGTTACGCCTTGACTCGTTCTGCATAAATTTTGGGTTTAAATCATTCTAACCTCTGCTTAATTCTTAAGCATCTCTAAAACCAGGGTAAATTAGCCAACATTCCTTCCTAGTGTTACCATGCAACCTCTTTCCCCCATTAGTACAGTCTGAATCTTTCTCAGCTGCAGGACTGAGCAATATGGGGACATGAGAACAGTTTAAAGAGCAAAGAACCCACTTTGTGCCAAGGAATGGTGCTGCAGTGAGAGCTCTGGCAAGGAAAATGTGGGCAGCCTTCAGACAGGTGAAGAGTCTGATTCCTCAAGCTCCAATCTGACACTTAACACAAACATTCATTTCACTTTTTTTTTGTTGTTGTTTAAACATCCCTTCAGGGCAACATTTCTGCAAAAATACTTCTCCCACCTTTCTCCCTTCTCCCACCTTTCCCTGCTTGTCCCAGGGGACTGGTGATCAAAGCCAGGAGAACAAACCAGGGGTTCCAATGGGATGTGGAACATGGATAATGGAGCCGTGAGCCCTCGGATCTCCCTGACAGGTCTGGGCACTTGGCACATCAGGGTTGCTGAGTCTGCTGTCACACAGGGTTTCTACCACTGGTGTTATTCCCTCAGCACCTGAGTGGCAGCTTTAAAATCAAATTACATGAGTGCTACAGGCTGCAGCCCCTGGCTGAGCCCCGAAGTCAGACTTGAAACAACAAATATGCCTGGATAGCAGTTCCTTAAGAAATGTCATCCTTACCCTGCTCTGCTTTTCCTTCTAACGGAATCTGACAGGACTTATTGACTGCCCGGTATTCCTGCAACTGCATCGGAAGTTATTGATCCTGGGAAATATGAAATGTGTCTCAGAGAGGTCAGAATGTGACTCTCTGTCCAAGTGAGACACAACAGTCTTCAGAGACACTGAACGGGGCAGAGGGAGCAGCAGGAAACCAAAGGTGAGGAGTTGACTCCAACAGGGACGGTGGAGTTTGAACACCACTGCCCCAAGAAGAGGTGAAGGTGCTGACCCAGGTTCCTTGTCACCAGAAACCACCACACTGTAAATGTTGCCCAGGCCATTGCTCCACCTGCTTCCCTCTGCACTAATACACATTTTTTAAGGGATGCTCTTAGAAGGACCAAAAGTTGAAATGCATTTCCTCCTCTCCTCCCATAGTGGAAGGCATGTGCTGGCAAGGAATCTGGGAGGAAAACGCTCTTGTGCTATACTGGCAATGGACATTTTGTGCACAAGTAAGATTTCTTCACATTCCCAGAGGAACTCAGCTAAAAAGTATCACTGCCAAAAACTGGAGAGAATTCAGATGCTTGGAACAAACTTATATTGCTAAAAGTGGGGAATTGGGAGAGAAAGGTGTTCAGGCTATCAGAAGTGTCCTGCGTTTCTGAAAGCACGGAAGGGGAGGTATTTAACAAAAATCAATTTCTCAAAAAGACTCTCCTTCCGTGACCAAAAACCTTTGTTAAGGGCTGAGAAGAAATTGAGCTTTATGTCTGTATCATGTGGACATTTAGATTCTACGAAGCAAAGCAATGGTATTTTTCAGCTGAGAGCCCTCTGAGGCAGGTAACAAATAACAGAGATTTGACAGAGGGAGAAAATCTTTCTCACAAATCTCCTGTTTTCCCAGTTCCAAAGAGCTGCAATCTGCCTCTGACCCCTCTTTAATGCTAGCACTCAGTCCATGATCTGTTGGGTTTGTGTTTTCAGACAGGAGTCTGGTGTTTTCCTGCTGACCTCCAGCAATCAGTAGCACTCAGCTGCTCTTTCTGGGGTGTCATCATGGTACCCACCACTCCTGAGACTGACAGGACATTCTGGGAGTCACTGTCTTTGAAGAAGGCAGCACAGGGCACCACAAGAAATAGCATGATTGACAATTTGTTTTTATGTTTACTGCTGTTAACGTGTGGTTGGTTTTTTTTTTTCCCTAAAGAGCAGAGTTCATGAATTATGCTCAGCTTAAAAAGAAAGCTGTAAAAAAGTACCAGTGAAAGGCATCAGGAGGAAAAACCTCAAAACCCCTCCTGTTCTCTTATGCTCTTTCTTTTTTTTTTTTTAAGTTCTGCATCCAATTTCAGGCAAATGCAGCAGTGCCTGGGGTGTGGTGTCTCCAGAAGGCTCCTGAAGAAGCACCTGCAATGGGAAGGGAGGAGTGGGAACTCGGACACAAGAGCAGGTACCTCCCTGTGAGCAGTTTCCACATCAGGAAGAGGAAAAACTTGGTCCTGTTCCTGGCTAGAGGTGGCTCTGACTCATGAAAGGTTTCCCTCATTCTCAGTTGAGACAAGTGAATGACCTGTTAGAAGTGACTAAGGTAAGATAGTTTGCACTTCACCTAAAACTGACACCAGAAGAAGGGTAGGGTTATGTGGAATACTGGGAAGAAATTCTTGGCTGTGTTTGGTGCTGAGGCCCTGGCACGGGCTGCTCAGAGCAGCTGTGGCTGCCCCATTCCTTGAAGTGTCCAAGGCCAGGTTGGACAGCTGGTGGAAGGTGTTCCTGCACGTGGCAGGAGGTGGAACAAGAGGGTCTTTGAGGTCCCTTCTAACCTAAACACTTCTGGGTTTCTGTGATCAAGAATGTGAGAATGCCAACACAGCCTGGAATGTGGACAAAATCCCTGGTTGGAATTCCTGGCCCCAGGGTGGGTGGAATGACACTGCAGCAGAAGGGTCCAAACCACAAAGATAAGCAGATATTCAAGTTGTACACCAACTTAGAAATATCTAGGAACTTAATTAACCCCAACCAAAAGCTACATGCAGACTTTGGGGATTGAGCAGTGACACTGCTCTATGTCAGCTCCCACACTGGGGATTTTCCCTCTGACCAAAAGGATCTCTCGTTCAATGCACAGGGAAACACAGATAGCAAAAGAGATGGTGTGAAAAATTAGCAGCATTTACAGTTGTGTTGGAAAGCCTTGTTCACATCAGAACAACTTCTCCAGGTACCTGAACAAGAGAATGGGGTTTGGAATAAACAGGGGAATCTGCACAAGGTGCAGGAGCACACACACCTTAAAGCTCATCTCCTATATGAAATTTTTACCTGGAGTCCAGCTGACACCAGAGGAAAGGGTGAAAAGGCTTAGAGTTCTGTGAGAGATAATGACAGAACTGACAGCAGTGGACCCTGCTGGGTCACCAGAGAAAGGGGAAAAACGCAACCCTTTGTGATTACAGTCAAACACAAATAAATATGTTGGGAAAGAATATTTTCTATTTCCTGCAAGCAGTAAAGTTTTGGGGGAAATGGCCTATGGCAAATATTTTTCTCTGCTGGAGGCAGCAGCAGGGCTCTGACAGGCACGTTGGAAAACAGACCATACGTTTGTGCATTTTCAACAGCCCCACTGGGAGACATCATTTCTCAGGCTGCCGTTGGGGTTGTGTTTGGCACTTGAACTCTTTCAGGGGCTTTGATAGCCCAGGATCTGTGTAGAGGATGTTTTGTTTTGAGGGAAAAGAGCACAAGCACATGACCAGAAGCTCTGATCAGCTATTGAAAGACCCAGACCAGCAGAGCTCAACAACACAACTCCTTTGTAATGGAAATGCCAAACGTAGGCATGAAATTAGGAAAGCAATGTGTACAAGCAGGTTCCATGAAGATTGAAGTCATCCCCAGTATTCCTGCCCCAGCAGAAAAGGATGCAAAGTTAAGACACCTCTGAGTAGTGAGGTGTCGACACAATTTAGCTGCCCAAGCAATCAATGACAGATCTTTATGAGTGTTCAGGAGCCCTAACACACAGATCTTCCCAGGGAAACTGAAAGGAGCTAATTAATAGCCCAGATAAACAGAATGAAATGCAAAGCCAGACATAGATCTTTACAGCCTGGTGCTGACTGTGCTGGATTTTTTCCTTGCACTCTCAGCTGACCCCAGTGAGGCATCAAAATTAATGCATGTGCAAAAAGCTTTTGCTTTCCACTTTTTGTAAAGCACTTGCAGACTGTCTACTGGAGTGTTTCACCTGGCTGCAATTAGAGATAGTTTAGTCTTAGAGACTTAGCTGGGTGTAGTTTTGCTCTCCCCATCCCGCTTCAAGCACCCTCAAGTGCTGCCTCTCTGTCTTTACTGCTCTGGCTGCCAGGATGTGAATTCCCTAATAACTGAGACCGTTTAACTCCCAAGTTGCTCAACTCCATTCATGCCACCTGCCCTGTTTGCAGTGCAGTTTGGGACCCTCACCTGACGAGGTGATGATGTCACTCAGAGTTAACACATGAACCCTTGGGCAGGAGATGTGGAAAAGTCATGGAAATCCTCCTTGTTCCCAAGAGGTGCAGCACAAGGACCTTCAAAGGAGCTTTAGGAGGAGTTCCAAGGCTGGCCTTGAACATGGGATACTTCCTGGACAGTGTAGTCATGGTCATTTGGCCTTTTCCAGAACAGACAGAGACATGAGCTTGCTTTGGGGACTGGACTGCTCCAACTGTGGGACACATGGCCAGCCCAGCAGAAGCAGCTCCTGCCCTCTGTCACTAGCCTGAGCCCATTTTTATCTAAGTATTTCAGGGAGAAATTAATTCATTCTTGTCAGCAGGAAAGGTCTGTCTAGGAGGACATCCCTTCAAGTGCCTTGAGATGGCAGAGGAAGAAGTAATTTTTATGCTATTCCTCTGTTCAAATGTAATCTTTCTATCAGTGCTGTGCATAAGGATATGCAGAGAAAACAGGAATGTTCTTGGGTTTGGAGAGCAGTGGGCAGAACATTTTTTGCAGGCCCACACAAAACTGTTGGGTTGTCCCAAGCCAATGTCCCAGAAGAACACCAGAGTTAGCACTTTCTTTGCTGAAATTACCCACAGCCAAGATAAATACATGAAATATTAGTGGGAATATTGAGAAATAACAAAAAACTAGTGCAGAAACCACGGTGGAATGTGCTCGCAGGGACATGCACAGGCACAGCCTGTCCAATGGACTCGTGGTCATCCACGATCCTGGCTCACAACCTACAGCCATTCCCTGAAACCATCCACCAGCCTAAATTCTTCCTGTACAGAGGGAGTCTCATGGCCCATTTTAAAGCTCCAGCAGCTTCTTTTTAGTTTGAGCTCAGCTTCTCTCCTGGATTAACAGGCATTTGGGAAGCTATGAAAATCACACAGTCATTATGGGAGAGAAAACTGTTCCTCCGTGACATCCCCCGGTGGTCTGTGCCCACAAACCTCAGAATCCATCACTCAGCCTTGATTCTGAGAGATGAACAGGGCATGGGAAGAGCCAGCTGGAACCTCCGGAAACCTGGAATGCTCATGGGATCAAGGAAAGGTGAATGCACAAGCACTGGCTCCTTCTCCAAAAGCTGCACACCAAGATCCTAGATAATTTCTTACTCCAGCACTCAGGAATTCACTGGAGTCAGAGCTTTGGGATTTAACTTTTGCTTTGAAAAGGAGGAAAGTCCTATTTGCATTCACAAAGATTGGGAGTTTTCTTCCTCTACTCCAGTGGAAGTTAAATCTAACAGGCCCCTTGCTGTGTGTCCAGTGGTCTGGTCACCACTGCCTTAGGTGAGCACAAATCCAGTGGGAAAGCAGCCTAGGCTGGAGATGTGCTTCATTTAGATCTTTCCTGATGGGAGAATTGAGAATCAAAGATGTTCCCACCAAACCTACTCATCCAATTACTGGAGCACTTTGAAAGTGTGATACGGATCAGAGGAACAGCCTGCGCTTTTCCCAGGACAGAACAGGAGTGTGCAGACACTGCACTTTTGGGAAGCATCAAGAACCAGACACAGGAGCTTTGTGGCTTTTCTTCATTGGTTCTGACTTGCTCTGACTCCTCACCTGCTCACCATTAGCACCCCGTGGTGCAGTTGTGTTTGACATCCCTTTAACAGCCCTTGATTTATATGGCCTTGCACAGTCCCTCCTCTGTGCGGCCTTGGGAGCAGCAGAACAGACATCCTGAAATGGAACTCCTTTGAATCAGTCACTGCCAAAGGAGCAGACACCTTCAAAGAGCATTATCTTTGTGAATCAAACTTCATCCTACCCAAATGATCTCTTTTTTTTTTTTTTTAAATGAAATGGAGCTTTTGGGGTTTGGCAGAAATGGACAAATAAGTGGGCAGACTTAAAAAAAAAAACGGTGAAAGCATAACTGAGATTCACAGAATAAAAGAGAGAAAGGATCCAGGGAGAAATCCAATGTGCTACATTCATCACTCATTCATTCAATTACAAGGATTTGAGCAACTGTCTAGTGAAGGAGATTCAAGCTCCCCATTTTATGGTGTACCTCTACTGCTTTTCCACATGGCACTGCAAGAGATGAACAATGCTCCTTTCTACACCTGTTCCCCACAGAAAATCTGCAAACCATCACCACTGATGTTCCCTTATTTAGGATCCGTGTCCTAACGTCCTCTCCCTCCAAAGCATGGCCACCACTTAAAGCCCTGCTTGCTTTGGGAATGTGGTTTTCCTTTGGTCCGATGGGAACACCACATTATGTGCTGCATGTGCCAGAGAGGCAGGGCTGGGTGGGGAAGGAGAAGGGAGGCTTCAGCTCAGAAGTGATAGTACCTATTTTCAGCTCCCGGAGCCAGGCTGTGCTTCTCCCACTCTGTTTTGATGCTCCAACATGTTTCACTGGAGATGTCGCCAGTCCCAGGCAGTCACGACAATCTGGGGTGCTGGGATTCAGCCTCGTGGGGGAGGAAAGACAAGCAGCAATTTTTCTGAAGTCTGTGACAGGAACAAATGAATTTTTGGTGACTGTTATTTGAATATTAGTATTTAGATGAGGCTATTTTTCAGTCTGAACATACCATTAGAACATTAGATCTCTACCTGGCACTCCCTTCCACCTGGCTGCAGTGGGACATCCCCTCTTCCTGGACTTCCACCCTTGTGCAGCCATGGTGAAGTTTTCAGATCCGGTTAAACATCTTGCAGAACCAAATACCCTCTTGCACCCCTCTGCCTGAGACACATAAACCACAAAATACAGTCTCCTGGAGTGAATTCGTGTCCTGAGGGTGTTTTACATAACTACAGTGCCTACTGGGGGTGCACAGGATTCTCCCAGAACTCCAAGTGCTACAGTTCCCACTGTTGTTAAGTGACAGCTTATTTACATCCCAGAATCCTGAGGCAGCACAAGCCAGAGCCTCTGCTCACATCACCTGCTGCAGGTGGTTGTGAGAGCCTCCCCTCTCATGGCTGTGCTTCAGGGCAGCCCTGTGAAGGAGGAAGCCCAAAAACTCTCCTGAAAGCAAACACTTGATCTGGGCACCTCAGTCCATGCCAAAGGGGCTCCCCACATCCAGGCCACCCTGTGCTCCTGACCCTTGTTCCTTCCTGGGCACCATCCCCTCAGCCCTGAGTGGGGAGGGGACAACAACCTGGGGCTGCCCATCCCTGGAAGTGTCCAAGGCCAGGTTGAATGGGGCTTGGAGCAACCTGGGACAGTGGAAAGTGCTCCTGTCCATGGCAGGAGGTGGAGCTTTAAGGTGCCTCCCAACCCAACCCATTCTATGATCCCAAATCCAGCAGGATCCAACAGAAAACAAGGCAGAGGGTGAAGATCTTGGGCATCTCTGATGCCAGGCCAGTGCTCTGGGAAAGTGGGGAACCAAAATCCAACCCTGTGGGCCACTGCTCACCCACCACAGGATCAGCTTTCCTTTCTTCAGCTGCTTTTCTTCATTCTGTTCTCCTGCAGCACCCTGTGCTACGGAGTGATAGAAACACGTAACAGCTTCTCCAAACAGAGTTATCTTTAGAACTGGAACAGTGAAAGAAAATGACACCATGTAGACACTGTAAAAAGAAAGTCTTCACTACATTGGGAAAAAAAAAAAAAAAGTTACATTCTTGATCAAGGAACAAGCTGGTCTGAATAGTCACAATCACATTTTACAGCCATGTAACTCTTTTTATCTTTTTCCCTCCCAACATCTGAAGAAGACAAACATCTGATTCCTTTATGTGGGAATTGCTTAAAGCAGCACTGGGAGAAAATATGCAGTTGAATATTGATCTGAAAAGATGGAGTGAGTTCAGCCCTGAGTTAATGGTCCTGGATTTTGGATGGGGGCTTTCAGAGTTCAGCCCCTCTCAGGACCAGCCCCATCCTGGTCCCTGCCAACCCTACAGCCCAAGGCTCCTGCAGCTCCATTCTTTTCAGCAAAGGTTGGCTGAAGGAGCACAGTAACATTTTATTTAATCATGGTTGGAGTTCTGGTATCCACAGGAAAAAAGAGTCCTGGGAGCAAAGTGTATTTTCATGACCAGAGCATAGAGTGGTATAAAATGTCTGCACCATTTCTTTCCACTCCAGCCTGTGCCTTTGAAGTCATGGTAACAGCTTTTGGATCCCAATCCTCTGATGAGACTCTTTGATTTATTAGGTAAAACATCTGGAAAAAATGAGGACTTGTGGCAGTGTAAATCCTCCAGAAGGAGCAGAGAGAGGTTTCATCTGAGCAGCCCTCCTGTCAAAACGCAGGAAACCCGAGCCCTGGCCGCTGGCTTGCGGGTGCTCCGAGACTGAAAAGCTCCAGCCGGGCCTGTTCCCGTTTCACCCAGCGGCCAGAAAGCAGCTGTGAGCAGAGGAATATCCAGCAGCCGGGGGAGCTGGGACCACGCCAGGCCCCTGGACGGGAGACACTCGGGTGTCAGTAGCAGTGCTGCCCTTGACAGCACCAGGGAGCCCCTGTTGTAAATCCCGGCGCTCTGGGAGCACTCTGGGATGTAAATACCTGCAAATACCTGCCTGTCACCCACACAGGAACAGGCACCAGCCAAACCCACTGCCCAAGCCCCCACCGAGAGGGGCTTTGGGGTGACTTCTCCATCCCACAATTGCAACAGGAATGTTGGGGAAGAAAATGGTTTGGAACGAATGAAGCCTGTGCAAGTAACAAACAAGGCAACAAGTATTTTGTGAGGCAGATTCCTTCTTTTATTTGGAATCAGCCCTGAGGTAAGAGGAAAAAAGAGAGAGGGAGCAGCAGGAGCAGCTTGCTGTGCACCGGAGTTGGGCTCCTCCGTGCAGTGTGTGTGGGGGCAGACACGTGTGAGAGCACGCGTGTGTGCATCCAGGCAGGGTGTTTGGTACATGGGGGCAAAGGTACAAACCATCCAGGTATACTTGACTCAGAATTATTTACTCTCTGCCTTCTCCACACAACAAGCCAGGTTCCAAATTTCGGTGCCGACGCTGTGGGGAAAATCCCCTGAGAATCCCCTTTGCCAGTTATTTTCCCATCTAAATCCTCCTTCCAGCAATTTGAATAACACAGTTCAAACACCAGCCCTGGTGCCAATGGTGCTTTTTGGAGGGGGCGTAGGACCAGCAGAGGAGGGGGAGTTCGGGGAGTATTTTTTTAATCAGATAAATTATTGCTGGGAAACCAGCCACTTCTCTCCATTCAATTTATGCTCTATGGGGAATCCATCTAATACCCCTGCTCAGAGTGTGAGGCAGGACCAGCGAGATGCTGTATCAAACCAGGGAGGGAGGCAAAAGATGGGATGGAGTGCAGGGAATGAACAAACAAAGGGAGGAAAGGGCTCTGGAAAAGCCTGTGGAGAAGAGGGAAAGCCAAGGGATGCATCTGCACCTCCTCAGACAAGGGAGGAAGGGAGAAAATGGATTTCTCTGCTGGCAAATTTGAGCATAGAAAGGTGTGGGATGGGATGGGATGGGATGGGATGGGATGGGATGGGATGGGATG
>CM031866.1:16958137-17021155 GCA_018697195.1 Certhia americana | reverse complement strand
AAGGGAAAGGGAAAGGGAAAGGGAAAGGGAAAGGGAAAGGGAAAGGGGACAGGCAGTATGCTCACTGGCCACTGCACCTTCTCCTGCCCGTGCTCCTTGCAGCTACTCTCCCCTAATTCCCTCCCATCTCCTGTGGAGGGTTACACCAGCACAGGTTCGTCATGAGCAACGTGTCCCAAAAGCTTTAGGCTTTGTTTTCCAAAATAATCCCCGATGCTGTTACACAGCTAAAACACATATCCAATAAAAGCCTGACCTTAGCTGTGCCCACTTTGCTGCAGAGACTCTGTGCAAGGGATGGGCAAGGACAGGCACTGACTCTCGGTCTCACAGAGGTGCAGCTCAGGCTGGACACTGACCCAGCCAGACTGCTTGAAATGCAGGAAAGACTCATTGACAGAGATGTGAATACAACAGCAAAATCAAAGGCTGAGACTAAAGGAGCAATTAAACCAGCCTCAGAATATATTTGAGTCAAATCAATCCATACAAGAATTGCAGTCATGGTGTGCTGGTGCCCACACTTCTCCCTCCCTCCCTCCCTCTTCATTTCCCTCTCTCTCTCCCTCCCTCCCTCCTTCCCCAACCCAGGCTCAGATCCAGCCTCACTGTCTGCTTCATCAGAATATGCACAAAGTGCAGTGACAACACGTCTCCTAAGATGCTTTATCAGTTTTGCAAAGTCCCAGTTCATCCTCCTCTTGTGGGTCCATTTACATATTGATGTATTTATTCCCCTCTCTCCAGGCAGGCCCCAAGAGATTAAACTATTTTATTTACAAAGACATTGGGGTTGCAGCTCCTAACAATTAAGTCAGCCAAGATGGAACTTTGCTGGTGCTCAGAGATTGATGTGTGAACAGAGGAATCGGCCTCGTCAGCGATTTGGGAGCAGCCCGGGGGGGGACTGGCTCAACCCCATCTCTATAAACCACTCAATAGCTCCTGCAACTGGGAAAAATGAATTGGGGTGGCAGGAGGCACCAATGTGCAGAAGGGAGGGATAATGAGGCAACAGAAGGAGCGATGAATAAAACCAGGAGGAGAAACTTTGCTAACAGGGCTCACCTTCTAAGGTTGGTGCTCCAGAATGGTTTGTACCTCCTGGGAACTCGAAGGCTCCTGGGAGCTGCTCCTGCTCCATCTCACCCATCCACACCAGGCACACAAGGCTCCAGCATGAGTTCCTGTTGCATCCTGTGCCTCCCACCAGGTGAAATCAGAGCACCTCAGGTTCCTTAAACACCAGGGCTGAAAAGTCACCTGCCTATTCAGGCACGTATAAATCTGGCACACTATTGCCTCTCTCTGACAGCAACTTCATCCAGCGCCAGCGTTCTTCCCAGCATCTGTGACATTTCAGAATTATATTTAGAGGCCTGGATGGGAATTTAATTTTGAAGTTTTCTGTCATATACATATTCTGCAGTGCCTGCCATCGGGGGTGTCGGTGCGAAGCGAGCCCGTGCCACTGTCTCTAATTAAACAGGCCCAAGGAAAGGCACTAAAGAGTGCTGGAATCATCTTAAAAGTCAGCATGTGTCTCCCTATTAATTCTCACCCTGATCTTTTGCATAGCGCTATCGCCAGGCTAATTAATCACCGGTGTGAGCTCGAGCATTAATTGGAACAATGAATCATTTTTTTTGTCTGTTCCTGGCCACTTCTAGCCTATAGGAATGCAGCTACTGCCATTACTTTAATAATTATTATAAATATAAAGCCAGCAGCACACACTACATTTGGTAGGCATTAAAAAAGACATGGTATTTGGCCTGGAGCATTAACAATCTGGTGCATGTTCAGGGGAGTGATGGATGCAGCTCGCTGACAGTCCAGAAATGTGCTCCCTGAATCACTTTAACTCAGGACACTTTATGAAGGTGCTGGGGAAAGCACAGGTTTCAAGGATCCAGTGTCTGGATCAACACGCTTCAGCAGGTCCTGGCCACTCATGGCTTGTTGGGACTTCCAGGGCGCCCAGGGATGGAAACATCTCCATGAACTGCACAGGGAAGAGAAGCTGCTGACAGAGCTGTTCCAAGGGATCAGAATATAAATGTATGGAATGACTCAGGTGCACCCTGCATCCTGCCCAGGAAAAGCACCTGCATGCACAATGCCTGGCTGGGATGTGGCAGTGACAGCTCAGGCACTGGGGTCAATACCCACCTCCAGTGTCAAGCTGGCAGAAGCACTCCCACCTTCGGATGCTGGGAAACACAAAGCCACAAGGATGAGAAGAGAGCTTTTCAGGGAGGAAACAAAAGCTAAAATGTGAACAGCTATATACCCCCAATTTGTCACCCAGAGGACAGCAAGTATTTCCTTTCCTTGCCAGCCTGGAGGCTGGGGAGAAGCAGAAGTGGCTGAAGGAGAGCTCAAGGTGAGGCCCGTTATTTACTGCTGCTGCTGAATAACCAAACCCTCACATTATGTTTTCCTCCAGGACAGGAAAAGCTTTGGAGTGTTTAGCAGGCTGGACAGTTGTTCTTTTCCCCCTCCTGGGGTGTGTTTTACATGGTTTTCCAGCGAGATACAGTCCCACTATTAATTGCTCACACACATAAAACACAAGGAATTCTCCTCTACCGCCACTCAGACCCAGCAGACCAAGTAGGGGAGGGCTGGAAAAGTCACCTACTGAGACAGAGGTGGGGGGAATAATGTAAAAAGAGATCCCAAAGGATTTGTGTTGGTTTTTTAAAAAATGCAATATACTTCTGTGTACCAGTTTAAAAGCACAGGCTTGTTTGAACTTCCTAGGGAAGGCGGGAGCGCAGGGCAGGAATTGGCAGGCTCCAATCTGGCTGCTTTTCCATATTATGAGAAAATCCACTCTGGTCTTGTGCGAGGGTGTGAATTCCTCATCTCATATTGTGTTTGCACAGAAGCGTGAAATACATCCCGAGCACTGGTGCTGTCCCCAGAGCACAATGCGAGAACAACGAGGGCACTGAGAACGGGGCTGCTGCTCTTCCAGGGCCCGGGCTCTGCACTGCATTCACCACATCCATGGGACTAAAAAGGAGAACCCGAGGCACGTATTTCCTCCCCAGTGCTCGGGGGCCCTGGGCTGTGAGCTGTTGTCCCTGTGGGAAGCTCCTGCCTTCCTTTCCGTAAACGTTCCCCCCGCTGCCGCTGAATCACCAAATAATCAGGAGACCCGTGGGAAGGGAATTAAAGGGTGGTTATCACGCTGCCGTGTTCTGCTCACTTTATTTGTTTTAAATGACCATGAAAGCAAAGGGGTGGGGGGGGGAAAGAAAACACACAAGTGGAAACTTAATTGAGCTGCTGAAATGTCTTCAAAGGAGCATTTTGGGCTGGATTGCGATGCCTCGGCTCCCACTGGTGGCATTTGCTCACATGAGTGGGCAGCTGATGAGGCAGTTAGGGACCTTTGTCTGAGTGATCTGTGTCTTCTGCTGCAGGTTTGGAGCAGAGGATGGGCACAGACAGACAGCTCTGGGGGTTTGGGGACACTGCATGTCCCAGAAAGAGACAGGATAGGAGCGAGCTGCAGGTACCAGGCATTGCTTTGGGCTACAAGGATCTGACTCCTTGTTTCATGGCAGGGTGTTCTACTCCAGGGGAAATATTCGTGTTGTTGTACAGCTTTTCCCTCCTGGAGCCAAAGACCACCTGCCCTGGCTCCACTTCTGGGCAGGAGGAAAAGGCAACCCATTCCACTCATCACGGGCACCAAAGTGCAGGCATAAGGTGATAAAACCACCCGAAGTGACAGAGCGGCCTTGGTTAAATGCTGTCTCAGGGTGGAGGTTTGGGAAGGGCTTCCAGAGGGGCTGCAAAGCCCATGGAGGATTTATGGGGCAGAAGGGCACGTCAAAGAGCTGGGCAGCAGCTGGTCAGGGACAGGAGCATGATCAGAGGGACCGAACAATGATGCAGGAACAGAAGAGAACTTGCCATGGAAGTGGCCAGCAGAAAAGGACCCAAACGTGGGGAGAAGACTCTGACAGAGAAGAGGAGGAACTGCCCTGACCAACTGGCTGGAGCTGGAATGTAGGAGAGGGGGCAAAGGAAAGCCAAGATGTGGAAAGGCAGGTCCCACAATCCAGCAAAAACTGAGCCACCCACACCTGAGGGAGAAGACAGGGCGGGACTTGTGGGAAAAGGGGGCTCAAGAAATCCAGTGTGGGAGCCCAGGGATCTGACAGGGAACCTGCTGGACCTGCTGGAGCAGCCACGCTCTGGCTAATCTCCGAGTGGAACAGAACTTGCCTCTGGCTTGTTACACCCCGTTTTATTATGAGTCCAATATGCACCCAAGTAAATAAAAATGGGTTCCTTTCTATTCAATCTTCTACTGGATCTTAAAATCTTCTAACATGCAGGAAACTCTATCCAAGATCCCTTGGGAAGGATCCCTGCACTCTCATGTCTGAGTTCCTAGTCCTCTGCAAATCCAAACAAAGGCAAAGGGGAGGAGGGGGAGCTGAGCTGCTCTGCCCTGCTGTGTGCATCCCTTACACTGGCCCAGCACTGCTCAAAGGAATGAATCAGCTCCTTTCTGATCTATTTGTCCAGTCTCCTCCCTATGCATCGGCCGACCACAACCCAGCAGCAGTTTTTGGATTGCCCTGTCTCCTCAGTTCTTCCTGCCCCTATCTCCATCCCCCAGCTGTTTTGTCAGGTGCCTTCCAACGCAAGGATCTCCCAGGAGCCTCGTGAGGTGGGTACACATCCCACTTGTGCTGGGAAGATAATGAAAAGTGCAGGCAGGGATGGGAAGGGGGATGGAGACCTTCCTGCTCCACTGGCTCTCACTAGGTCAGCATTTCTGGGAATTACTGCGTTGCCAGATGTTGATTGGGCATCTGACAGGAGATGAATAAAGCCAATAAACCTCTTATTTCTGGCTATAAAAACAATAATGAAAAGCAGACAGGGATGGCGGATAGGTTGCCCAAGGCCTTCCTAGGCCTCACTGAGCTGACTGTAGCAGGAACTACCTTCAGCTGCCCTCCCTTCTTGCTCCCTCCTGCCTGTGTTCTATGAGCAACAGTCCTGAGATGGAGCACTTGGATGATACTGTCTACAGTCAGAACTCCTCTATTCCTGTCCAAGCTCCCCAGCCACCACCCCCCTCCAGAGCTGTCTGTGCTGAGCTGAGCCCACAGTGAGACCAGGGCTGTGCCCAGCAGGGCAGCTCCAGCATCCTCACACAGGACAAGTCACCTCCTTTAAATAAAAACTCCTCTGCCTCCAGCACAGCATGAGAGCTGCTGTTCCTGTGCCAAAGGCTGCCCAGGCCTCTCTCCTAGAGGCACAGCCCTGCCTGTGCTTTCAGCTCCTGCACAGCTAAAGACCAAGTGGTTGAATATCAACCACTTCCTTTGTGCTCTGCTGTATACCAGCCTGGGGATATTTGGCCAGTTCTGAGGAGCTCTGAGATTCTGAGATGTATTTCTGCAGGGAGATTTGCTACCCAGCTGCCAGCAGAAGAGCTGCCTTTGTCTCTCCTTCCAACAGTGACATCTCTGCTCTCAGGAAGTGCTATAAAAGGGGCAGATCATAGAATCAGAAAATCACAGAATCCCAGACTGGTTTGGGGTGGATGGGTCCTTGAAGATCATCTCATCCCACCCCTGCCATGGGCAGGGACACCTTCTACTCTCCCAGGTTGCTCCAAGCCCCATCCAACCTGGCCCTGGACACTTCTAGGGATCCAGGCAGGGACAGCCACAGCTTCTCTGGGCAACTGGTGCCAGGGTGTCTCCATCCTCATAACAAAGATTTTCTCCCTAATATCCCATCTAACCCTGCCCTCTGGAAGTGGGAAGGCAGATCCTACTATGGCCACACCTCCCAAAGCCAGGGGACAGCTGCAGATTTGGAAGGTGAAGGGGACATCTATAAATAATTCTCTGGGTTTATAACCTCATTACCAGGGATCTAAATGAGCTCCCTATGAAAGGTCTTGAACAACCCACAGACCTGAGGGGTGGTGGCAAAGGTATCCTTTGTGGCAAAGTTATCATCCTGCCACCCTGCCATTCTGGGAATGCTGGCACTGACCTGTGCACACCTGGCTCTGGACAAACCTGCAGATCCAGCTCAGCCCATGGCAATCAGAGCAGCCCTGTTCCCCACTGGGATCCGGGTTGGCATTCAAAACGTACATTAACACTGCTCTAGGGGGTGGGCACCACCTGAGGGACAATGTCCAGCACCACAATGTCCAGCCTGGATGACACAGAGTGGCACAAAGCAGAGTTACATGACTGTGGTAAGCTGCAGCTCTGACTCTTAAAGCCAGGAGCAGGAGTTCTTCCCAAACAACAGCACCTTCAGCCCAGAAACTGCTGCAATCCATGTGGGAAAACCTCCTGCTGGACCTGGGAAGGCCAAGGAGTCAATTCCTGATCCAAAGGCCAGCGAGCTGCCTCAACACCACAGGGCATGACCTGGTTACACTTGTGCAAACACCTGCACCAGCAGTGACAACCCCCCCCCCCATGCATTTAACATTTCTGTTTTCCTCAGGACTCAGCTTCCAGCATAATGGATTGGGAATGCCCATTTAAGGTGGAAAGCATTCCTGGAAACTGGCTGTTCTTCAAAGGCATATTTACTGGATATTCCAATAGCCACGACTCAATAAACATACAGCAATATACTACACTGGCTAAAAATATCTGGGATAAAAGAAGAGTGCAACTCCCATTGCCATTTTATTTAATATTTTTATCAATGACTTTATATAAATCCTTGTCATGGGAAGGTTTGCAGATGCCAACGAGATTGGTGGGAGGGTAACAAGAAGCAGGATTGGGCTATCAATACACTGGGTTCTGACATGAATGAGAGCTGGCCACATGCCAGTGAAACGTGATTTAAACCGTCAAACACAAGGTAAGAAATCTGAAACCAGAAACACAGGTTACACTCACAGGATGCTGCCCCAGAAAGGAATAGTTTGGAAAAGGACTTGGAGGACATTGGAGATTTGCTGTAGCCCTCAAGCTGCCATAAAGAGGGACTGTGATCCCTCGGTGCTGAGAAGGGACAATGGATGATCCCAGCAGGAAGGATTCCTTCTGGCATACAGCTCCAGGAGCCTGCTGGGAGGCCACGATCAGGTTCTGTTCCTGCCTTAATGGAGAAAGGGAAAACACAGGAGCAACTCCACAAAGCCAAACAGGGACTGGGGCTGGGAAATGGAAGCTGCCCAGCATTCTCCTGAAGGAGCCCAAGGTGTCAGCTTGTCAAGGATGTGACTGAGACAGGACCTGGCCACTGCTCCAGGCACTGATATGGCATGGCAGTTGGTGGGGAGGGCTTTTGGGAACAATGATATCTCTTCCAAGACAATTGCAAATTTAACCTTGAAGTAAAACCTAACAGAAGCAGCCATGGAGGATGTCCAGCCCTGGAAGAGCTTCTCAGAGCACCAAGTGAAGTGACAAGGTCAGGTGTTTTCCAGAAGGGGCTCTTTAACTCACTTCTGGGAGAAATTATACAGGGGATTGGTTACACTACACGTGGCTGTGGGAATCCCTGGATTACTATTCAGGAGTCTAGTCCTTGCACAAACTGCTTGGAGCAGGCATCTCTTTGTATTTGAAGGAATGGAGGAAGCCTGTGGAATGGCTTAGGCAGCCTGAAAGACTTTTCCTGGCTGCCTCAAACACAAGGGGATATTTCTGCTTAAGCTTTATATACTGTAAGTTATAGGGCAGTCTCTTCCCAAATTAAGCAAACAGAGATTCCCTCCTGCTGAGCTGCAAATCTCAGTATCAGTTTCTCCAGTCCTCAACAAATCCTCACCAGTCTGGCTCTGGAGAAAATGCATAAAGAACCCCCGTCTGCTCTGAGTTCCAGCTGGGGAGCTGCACGGATATCAGCGAGGTTTCAGGATGTAACAGAGCAGAAACCAGCTCAGCATGCTCATCTTCTCAAGCTAAGTCTGTCCTTCTGTTTCCATAGATTAGCTCTTCCCTGCATTCCCCCTGCACAGGATGCCAGCCTGGCCACAGCAGCAGTGAGCTGCAAGCAGCGGGAGGTCCTGCTTCATCCAGCACCAGCTCCCACATCTCCAACACTGGCAGCTTTTGTTCTCCTGGTTCCTGTCTGATCTCTCCAGCCTGTCTTACATTCCTCCTTCAGGGCCCCCTCCAAAAGTTACTCCACAAAACAGGATCCTGCTTTCCTATTTCAAATCCAAGCCTGGCATCAGAGCAATAATAAAAAGCGATCCATCATGTCACTGATACACAAAGGTCTTTTTCCATCTCTCCCTTGGTTTGTGCAAGCTGAACTGTCGCAAGTAAAAATTCAGCTGCTGTTTGGATATACAGGGAACACGTGGACTCAGACAGTGGGATACAAGAAGTGTATTTCCTGGATAAAAAAGTGAATGCATTGAGTAAACTGATCTTACCTGTACAGCTTCCTGCCAAAGCAAGCTGTGAGCTCGTCTCACTGGGTTAGCTCCACTTCTCACTGCTCCCATTCAGTGCTGTGTCCCACACAGCACAGCACCTCTTGGCTCCTAAATCCCATGGCATCAGTGGCAACTTTTCCACCTTAGACCAGATCCTTGGTGGAGCAGCAGGTGCAAGTGTTCTCGGCAGATCCAAGTGTGCCCACACAGTGCCATCCCTTCCCTTGGGAGCTACAGAGATTCTAATCATGAAACAAGCAACTTCCTGACTGCCAGCTATTGCTTCCCTGGAATAACAACAGCATTTCAGAGTGAATGTGTTATCAAAACAATAAACCAGGCTGTGCGTGTCCAGATTAACTTTCATCTGCTGTTTCCAGGAAGGAGCAGCTGCTCTGACAGCTCCCTGCACATCCCAGGCCTATGTTGGTGTTTGCTTTATCTGGAGCAGGGCAGCCCCTTTGAGGGGACTCTCCTGACATGGCCAATTACTACAGTCAGGTCTAGACTGCAGAACTGGAGTGTTTTCAGCCATGGGAAGAGCCTCAGAGACCCAGAGGTCTCTGAATGCTATTGAATGCTCCAAGCCACACGGCCAGACGAAATCTATCCCAAGTGATTCCTCCCAAAACACAGAGTGGACCAGCAGTGGGCACTTCACTCCCCAGATCTGTTCATGTTGCACTTTTCTGCTTCCTAGGGTAGGCTGCACCTCTAGGAAGCCTCTTTGCCCCTGTTTGTCTCCCTGCAGGACCTCATGGTGTTTCCCAGACAGCTTACACAGCCCAGTTAGCTGAATCTCCCCCTGTTCCACTCTGTTCTGGTTTAGCTAAACAAGATTCCCACTAGCAGGAGAGGGAAGATGGTATGATTGGAGCTTACAGTTCACCCACAGTTGTCAAGAGCAACTGTGGCTGCCCCATCCCTGAAAGTGTTCCAGGCCAGGTTGGACCAACCTGCTCTAGTGGAAAGTGCCCCTGCCCAAAGCAGTGGTTGGGACTTTAAGGTCCCTCCAAACCTCACCAGATTCCACATGGAATCACCAGTGACTCCATGATTATCCTCTTGTCTGTGCGTGAGTGCAGCCTGCAGAGGTCCATGCTTGCACCATCAAACGCTCAGACTTCTCCAACTCACTGTCAGGCTCTGAATAAAAGAAAATCCAGAGCTGAGGTTCAGGAAGGAAACCCTGTGTTCTCATGCTGGAGGCCCTGAAGGAAGTGGAGGTGAATTCCCATAAAGAAATTACCAGGATCATTAAGGATTAATAATTATCTTTGCATCTGATAAGCTATTGGAGCTTTAATTTCCTGCAAGGTTTTTGTGAGCTGTTGTATGTACAACAAATTGTGTGTGAGCTCAGCCTGGCGTTCCTGGGCTCCGATGACAGCCTGGGTAAGATGTGCTCAGCCACTAGTTATTTTCCAATTAATGTGGAGCTGTGGTGTGATGAGTAATCGTGCACAGAGAGGGAATCTTAATTTGCCTGCCCTTAGAACAGGTTACTGGGATTTCTATTGGGTGGCAAACAATTGCAAATCCTAACTAACCAAAATAACAGAGCCCTGGCCAGTGTCAAGTCTAATTTCACTAAATGCCAGGATGATTACATTCTCCTGTGATGGTTGATTTTGAACTGGCACCAGGAATGAGTTATTCCCACTCCACGGGGATTTCAGATTTCATCTTTGCTTCTCTCTTTGATTTATTGAACGGATTTATTTTCTGGGTTAGATATTAATATTTTTGCCCCTCTACTAATAAGGTTTGCAGTTCAGTGTCTCACTGGTGAAGGAATCAGGAGTGTGGCATCTGGGTATGCTGGAAGTGCAACTGGCCACCTTTAGACACTTCCACTGGCTCAAAAACACTGGTGTTCTCCCCCTTCGCAGAAATCTCAGTTCAAAAGCATCACTCTTCTCCCAGAAATGAATTCTGCCTCAGGAGCTGATTTAAATCAGAGACCAAAATAGAGAAAAAACCATTCTCCTGTTATTTTCATCATTCCCCTGCTCAGAATCTCATGCGACAAATCAGCTGCTACTTATGGAACATCTTCCCAAGACTGAGATTTTTTTCCTGGTGAGGCTGGAAGAGGAGGGCATACCCCACTGCCACTGGAGCAGCACAGTCAGCACATCACTCTGGAAGCTGCTCCCAGCTATCTCCTATCAACCACAAAAAAAATTTTAAAATTAAGAAAAACTCTCTCTGTGTCCTGCAGGTGATTTCTCTCCCCCCACTCTCCCAGTACAAACCTCCTCATCTTCCCAGTTTGTACCTCCAGCTCTGGAACTGCCAGAGAGCATCCTAGTCCAGCCAGGATCATGTTTTCAGTCTCCCTGCATAATTTAGCAAGATTTTACTACCAGAAAGTAATTTCTCTAAAAGGAAAGACCAGTAAGTCTTGCCTGATCCCTTTAGCTCTGTATAACTGCAAATTTAATGACCCTACATGCTGCCATGTCCCGTAAATCTTTCATAAAAATATTAAAGAGTCCCAGCAGAGGATCTGCTGCTCAGCCCTCTCCTCACTGACACTTACCCTGAGCTCCGAGCCTTCTTCCCAGTATTATACCCTTTTCAATAATAGATTATTTTAACCTACATTTAGGGAGTTTGGACCATAATCCATCAGGCAAAATTTTCTTAAAGCCTCATGGACAACCAGACAGATTTATACTATCTAGCCTGATAGTTATTTCATTAGCATAAGTGATCAAATTAGTCTGACATGATTTACCTGCAATATATCCATGCTGACTCACATTCCTATTACAGTAAATTTATTTATCCTAAAAAAAATAAATAAAAAGAAAATAAAAGTTGGCCTGCAAACTAACTGTAAATGAACATATTAGATGAACAATATTCCTCTGGAATCTCTGCCTGCTGTTGTTATTTCTGCTGGGATGGAGGCATTGTGGGGTTGTTTTGGGAATGGGCCGGACTAAAAGTGAGCCAGAGGGTACAGGAACAAGTGGATGCATGAAAGAACTATCACTGCAGAGAGGGCAGCAACAGTCAAGGATTCTTGACTCCTTTCAGAGAAACACACGAGGAATTAAGCCTGGCACAAGACCCTCAAAGAGGGACTTACCTGATCTGATTTTCTACAGATGCTGATGAAGCACCTGGGGCAAGAGAGAGAGGAGCAGGTCCACCTTGATCTTCCAACTACAGACCCACCATTGCCTTCTATTTCTAATAAAACTACTAAAACTCACCTTCCCCAAAACCATAAAACTATTGTTTGGCCAAACTATCTGTTTCTCACAGTTCCTTTCCCCATCGTGGTGGGCAATAATGTCTTCCCTAAAGGGTTTACCCACAGCTGAACACAGCTGCCAGGCCCCAGGAAGCAGCCCCAGCCTGCAGGGATTGCTGCTGGTGCAGCACAGATACACTCACTGGGGCCTGGGGTGCAATTCCAGCTCTGCTCCTGTCCTCTTGTGCCACCTTTAGGCACAGCACCTTCCTCCCAGAGCTGGCTTCCCCTCCCACCTTGAGCCTGCCTTGGTTAAACCTGAACTCTCCAGAGGACAGAGCAACTCAGCTATCTCCCAAAGATGTCTAAATCTGCTTCCAACTCTTTCAGTCAAAGCAGAGACTTTTCTTTCATTTCGTTGTTGGCTGAACATTCAGTTGAGATCCCTCACACAAGATTTAAAGATGGGAGAGGAGGGAGAGAGACTTTTTATATGGGCAGGTGGTGACAGTGCAGGGGGCAGTGGTTTCAAACTGCCAGAGGGCATGGTTAGATGGGGTATCAGGAAGGAATTGTTCACTGTGAGGGTGAGGAGTGCCCAGAGCAGCTGTGGCTGTCCCTGGATCCCTGGAAATGTCCAAGGTCAGGTTGAATGGGCTTGGAGCAGACTGGGATGGTGGAAGGTGTCCCTGCAAGGGGCAGGGGTGGAATAGGATGAGCTTTAAGGTCCTTTCCAATCCAAACCATTCTGGGATTACATGGTTTAGCCACATAACTTAACCACATAACATTGGTAAATTAAATTTTGTCTAGGGAAGCATTTTGATATCACAAAGGCCCACTCCACATGCAGCTGTTAAGTAATCTGTGTTATCACCTGAATCATTAAATTACATTTTAATTTCAACCCTGTTCTCCAAGACAATGAAGCCATATTAAACATCATGTTGAGGGCAAAGTCAGTCAAGTAGTTTTTCAATGGTCACAGTTGAGAGGTAAAACAGAGGTCCAGTCATTAAAGCATTTGAAAACTGGGCCTTTTTCACCATATAATCCTCTGTTAAGCCTCCCCACTGGTTGGCACAGTAAAATAATATAGCCAGAGATGATATTTTTTTCCTCCTACATAAACTCTCATTTAGTTTCTTGGGAAAAAGAAAAACCTTTTCAATCTCTTAAATGTTTAAAGAGAAATAAAGTTAAGTGTGACAATCACTGAGGTGTTTCCAGCCAGCTGTGTTGGATCAAGGGAGGAGTTGTGTCCTTGAGGAAGAACAAGCACCAGTGAGGATTCATCCCTGACCAACCAACAAAGTTCAGTGTCACTGAGGCTGGTCCTTAAGCACCACTGACTTCAAAAGGTTTTAAGTACATATTTAAAATTATGGGAGGCTTTGACAACCTGGGACCTTGATCAAATCCAAGGATCTCTCTAGGAGAGGAGTTACTGTCTCCAAGCACAGTAACTCCATGTAACCCCTTAATTAGCACATAATCTGTGCCCTTCTAGGAAATCTGAGTCTCTCCTCAATGAGCACCATCAACATCATAGCAGTGCTGCAGGAACCTTCTCCTTAATTACACGGGATCTCTGGAGCAACCACACACTGTGTAATTAGTCACAAAATGAAGTATTCCAGTAACTTGCATTTAACAACTAGTTCTGCCATCCTGATTGCCAGCCAGCATTCAGCCACCATAAAAAGATATCCTTCTTACACAGGAAAACAGATTTTTCCTGCTTCTAAGATGCTGCAGATTGGAGAACTTTTCCAGGCTTTTCTAACATCAAGTTCTGTGTCCTTACAGATCTCAGGGTCAGCACTGACAAGGGAACTTATCAGGCAGAATGATCTCTGGAGCAGGTTCCCAGCTGGATTAAGCACTGCAGTGAATGGAGGAAATCAACCCAAAAAATAACAGGGAAAATGACAGCCTTTCTGCTGTTTGACAGAGATCTTGCTTTTCCCTTTTTTTTCCCTTGTACACGTTCATAATTTTGTAGACAGGTAATTACATGTCTGATGTAAAGACCACCCCTCCTAGTTCAGGCTTCAAAGCTGGCAGAATTCAGCTGCAATTTCATCCCAGCAATCACAGATCCAGCAGAAATGCAGCTGGGATGAAGATGGAAGATCTCACTTTCAATTGAGGTATTCAAGTGAAAGATGTGGAATCAGCCACAGAGCTGCTGCTCTTGCCTTTCCCTTCATCCTCAGAGCACAGGGGAGAGTGGAAGGAATGCAGAGCTGAGCTCAGTTCTCCCACAACACAGGGATCCAGGCCACCCCAGCACCCACCTGAGCAGGACTGCACCCAACCTGCTCTCTCAGGAAGGTGAATTCAATGGGGTGGACCAAGCTCGCCCTAAACCTGCTGTTTCCTACAGCCAGCTCAGCATCCCAGCCCTGCCATTCCCAGCTCTCCCACCCTGGCTGGGGCAGGGGCAGGGGCAGAGCCAGCTCAGTCTGCCCAGCCTCCCTGCCCAGACGTGCCCTTCCTTCCCCACAGAGCCCCACAGCCACATTCCCTTGGACTAAAAAAATTCTGGCAGGCAATGGCTGGCAGCCACGTGGGCCAGTGAGCACAAGTTATTTGAGGAGGGCAGGAGTGAGGAACACCTCAGAATTTGGGACATGGTAGCCCAGTCTTCCAGCTGCCTCTGAAGTATGGAGTAGGCTCTGTTCAGGAGAGGAGCTGGTACAGAATTCAGAATCACAGAACATTCTGAGCTGGAAGGGACCCACAAAGATCATCGAGTCCTACTCTTAAGTGAATGGTCCACACAGGGGTAAAACCCACAACCCTGGCATTATTAGCACCATGCTCTCACCTACTGAGCTAATCCCAGAGAAGACCTACAGGGAATTTTCATAAGGACACTGGTTCAGAGACTCTGCTCCATTGTCATGAGCTGCTCTAGGGGCATCAGAGCAAGAGCTGCACTGCCAAGGCTGCCAAGATCAGGTGCAAAGGAACACATCAAACAACCAGAGAAAAAAGCAGGAGTGGAGTGAACAAACATTTGCTTTAACAGCAGCTTCTACTCACCTGGATCTTGTCAAAACACCTTTATCTCATCACCAGCACTGCTCAGCATCAGCGCCGTGCCATCCTAATAGGGCAAACAAACCTTCCCACAAGATGTGAAGATAAAGGGGAAGAATAAAACCAGCTTCATTGGTTTTCTAGTGACAGGATGGCCAGTGGAGAAAACTGATATTCCCTAAACAAATCCAAAGACTGGATAGGAAATGAGCCCTCAATTACCATCAGACATTTCCCTGTCCAACAGACGCTTGTTCTGGAGGTCTTCAGTCATTATTATTTCAGGGTTGTGCCTGGCATCACTTCTTTCTGACACATACACATAGAACAAACCAGAAATGTATCCAAACTGATCCTAAGAAGCTCCAGCCCTAGGGACTGTCCCTCTCCAGCCCAGGAGATCTGCTCACACCGCTACTATTCTTACTACTTTCCCAGCACCTACATTGAATATCTCCTGTTAAGTCCATTCTTGTCCTCCCAGCACAGGCCCATCCTTCCTTCTTTGCCAGAGCATCATCACCAGGTGCTCTCTTGCCCAAACACGCCCAGTTCTCTCTGTCTGTTCCCTGGGCAAATGTTCTCTGGAACTATGATTGCTCCAACCTGCTGCTCATCTCTGTTGGTGAGTGCACCTCCTGTCTCCCCACTGAGGCAGGGACTGGTTCACAGATCTTTCAGGTGCAATTCCTATTTTATAAAAAAAAAGAAAGTATCTGGTCAATCAGGCACATCGGGAAAAGAAATACACAGGAGCCCTGTCTCTGCTCAAACACGCCCAAAGTGCAAAAGCCTAAAATACACTGTGGATGAGAAGATAAAATCAGGAGCATCACAACTAAATTGGGATGTCTGGTCACTTTAGCTCTGCCACAACTGTACCCTGCTGGTGCTATTGAAGCCTCTCAGCTGCCCTTTAACAGCACGTCCCTTTCTGAAGCTGCCAGGCCTTTGTTCCTCCCCAGAATAGTGTCCTGCTCGTGCACACAGGGGCAGGGCAAGGTTGGACACTGTGCACTGCATTGTACTGTCAGCCTAAATAGAAGCTGATGGGATAATAATTAATTGCAGTCTCCCTGTAATAAAAGACAAGACAAAGCCAGAGATATAAATAAAATCATCAAAGGGACTCACAGAATAGGAGCTGTGTCTGCATTTTGTGGGCAATTTACAAGCCAAAGGAAGGTTGGGAACCCAAGGACTGAAAAGCAATAAAAATCTATGGAGCCCTCACAAAACCGTGACAGCGTCTCGCTGATCCGCCTTGTTACCAGGCAGAGGTATAAATTCCCTCAACACGTCTGTTGTTTAAGGAGCTGGAAAGGGAAGGGAAAACCACGGCTTGAAGTGGGAGTGACCCCCAGCTCACTCAGCCCCGCACAGCGGGGAGGTGCCCTCGGCAGAATAGAGGAGACAGAAGGCACCCAGCCCTGCTCCGGGGGCAGCAGGCTGCCAGCAAAGCACCAGCCTGGAAACGGAGGCTGCGGAGCTCCGCGCAGCCCCAGGGCTTTCACGGAGACGTTTTTAACTCTCTTTGTGCCACGAGGGCTCCTTTCCTTATGGCCTGCACAAAAGCGAACCCTCCCCTGACCTGCAGCTTTCCAGGGCCAGCTGCCTGTCCCTGCTCCCCGGCTGTCACCGCCTCCCAGCTCAGGGGCAAGGCGTGGCACAGCCAGGGCTCAAAGAGCCCCGACACTGCCCCGGCCTCGAGCAGCTGCAACCTGAAGGCACGAGAGGGAGAACAGAGGAGAATCCTCCCCCTGCTCCCTCCCCGGGAGGCTGTGACAGAGGAAAAGGGGTAGAAACGACGTGGATATGAAGGGAGGGCAGGGCAAGATCCTCTGTCCCATCTAATGCCTCATTCTCACTAAAGTCGGACAAAACAGGTACCTAAACACCCTCAAAGCTGGGGACATGACACATCCCTCTGCTCAGCAGCCTGCCCTGATCCCCAGATCTTTCCACTCAGCCTCAAAGACAGAAGGACTGAACGACGATGACCAGGTGCTCTCATGAAAGGGGGAGAGGTACAGCCCTCCCAGACATCTGGGCCAAACGGCTGTTGCTCCAGGCCCCTTCTCCTGGGAAACAGGCTATTGTATGTTCAGCTCATCTCCATATGGCTGTGAATCCCACCACAGAGATACACACAGGCTTCCCTCTTTCATCCCTAAAGTGGATGGAGAGGCCAGGAATAGTGGGAAAGCAAGGAGGCACACCCTCGGCCCTCTGTGGTAAAAGCTTTTCTTGCTAAGTGTGTGCAGAGCAGTGACAAGCTGGAAGCACAGATCCCAAATCCCAGTCCCACAACTGAGCTTTGTTTTGTGTTCCTATTTCCTCTCCCTGGCTTTCTTTATAAATTCTTCTTAGAGAATCTTCTTCTCTGGCTAAACCAAGCCAAGGTAAAGAAACAACAAGTAATTAAAAGAAACTGACATTGTACAATGTGTCGTGTGTCCCCCCACAAGGCAAACACGATCCTCTTCCCAAAGAACAAATAAGTCCTCAGCTAAACAATGGCTTCCTTAATGGAGCCGACAAAGTCTTTCTTCTACCCGATCCCCAAACAACAAACAAAGCAACCAGAGAGGAAAGTCACCTCCCTTTCCCTGCTCCTGCCTTGCCAGGATTTTTCATCCCTGCAGCAGTGATGCCAGTGGGAAAGGGGCTCTGCCTTGCTGGGGACCTGCTGGGAGGTCACCAGAGAGGGGATCGTCACAGACCAGCCCAACCCCTGCCCTGGCCCCGAGCAGTCCAGGCTTGTCAGGCAGGAGCAGTGATATGGCCTCAGCCAGCCCCAGGAGCAGCACAGCTCTGACCAGCCCAGGAGCTCAGGCTGCAACTTTTGGCTTTGCTTCCAAACAGGGCACAGAACCAGAGCTGGGTTGGCTGGATTTAGGGACCAAGTCTTGGATCTAAAAGAAGCCTGTATGAGTTGAGGGTCAGCCACGCCTTACCTGTCTAAACAGCTCTCTCTTATGAGTGCTCCTCTATGCACAGAAGTTGGATTGATTATTTTAAAGCTCTTTTTCAACCTGGATGATTTTATGATTGTGTGATGCTATGCAAGGACCTAGAGGGACAATGCCCAGAGCAAACTCAGCAGTGCAGCATCCCCAGCTTGGCTCCAAGGAACTCAAAATGGATCAATCAGAAGTCTCCTGTCACCTGGCAGGTATTCTGATAAAGCCCATCCCTGTCTGGGTGCAGAGCCAGAGCTGATGTGTAGTGTGGGTGAGAGAAAGGCAAACTGAAAGTTATTCTGTGTCCTTGAATCCAAGCAAGTTGAGAGCTGCTACAGAGAGTGGGAGAGATCTGGAAAGCACCCAAACATTTGTGGGGCCTGCCACCAGATTCTCCCTCTAGCTTGCAAGCAATCCTCTGTGTAGGGAGAAGGGAAGGAGGCTCCAGGTGCTGCCAAGGGAAAGAGCACACTGTGGGCACACGAGCAGGGAAATCAGAACCCAGCTGCAGCTGTGCCAGCTCTGTCACTGACCACTCCCAAGGACCACCCTTGTGCCATCTGCCAGCCAGGGTGGCCTCTCACTTCTCCCTACTCCTGGCTCAGCTAACATGAGCTGTCTTTTTCCATACCCTGCACGTGCATGAGCACTTTCCTTCTGCCTCCTTGTCCCTCCCTGGGAGGGATGGATGGATTGGGAATGCACATGAGTAATTATCAGCATACTGCTGGTGTCCCACGTTTCACATCCATAGTTTTGTGAGGTTTTAAAAGACCACAGCCCAGCTTGCTCCTCAGGGGCCCTCCCAATCCAGACCTATGTCACACATCCCTTACCCAAAGCCATTTTTAGTGGGATTCACTTTGTGCTCTTCAGGGCAACCTTGAATTTCCAGATGCTACAATGGAGCCATGGAACACAGGGATTCTGGACCCATAATGTCCCCAGAGACTGCAGCTTGATAAGGAAAATTATGGCAATCCATATTCCATCATCCAAAGAGCTCTCAAGGCTAAATTCAGTCACCATAAAGCTCAGAATTGGGGAAAAGCATCTGGCCAAGGTTTTTGGTGGGTGAGAGCCATCAAAATGCTGTGTGCAGCCCCACAGCTCCAGCACCAACCATTTCTTAGAGCACTCAGCTAGGAAGACCCTCTTCACCCAGCTGGTCCAGAAGCTTCTTCTGCCAAGGGCACAATCCTGGTTGTGCTCCTGACCTGAGGATCAACATTATTCCTGAGCTTCAAATCCGGGGCTCACTCCCCAACCCCCCAACTCCATCCTTTCCTGCAGCTCCCGTGGGGTGCCTGCTGTGGGGAGTGTCCCAGGGCCGTTGTGGTGACCCAGGGCAGGCACTGCAGAGCCAGGAGGTCAAATCCCAACATTGCTGGGCTTGGCACAAGAAGAATGTTGTCAGCAGGGCCCTCTCACAGCCCTGTGGGACTCTGCCCTGCACACAACAGACACATGAACAGAGCCACTTCCCCGAGCTGCAGGAGCAGCCCTGACAGCAGAGGGGCCATAACCTTTTGCTGAAATACAGAAACTTCAAAAAATCACATTCTGGGGACAGAACAGACACTCATCTATCACACCTTCAGCTGTAAGATATCCCTTTCCTACCAGCAGGCTTTTTTTTAACCTGCATCCAGGCAACGGGATCTACGCTGGCTGATGGAGTCGTTACTGTACTCACTGCCACAGCCAGCCCGAGGTAATTCCTGCTCACGGGCAGGGGAGGGAGAGCTTGGGAACAGCTCCTGCTCAATCGCCCATAAGGTGATTAAACACTGTGCTGCTCAGATCCACACTGGCAGCCAGGCAGCAGCAGGTCAGAGGTGAGGAGGGAGGATCTCACCATGTGAATATCGAGTATAAAGAGAAGCATCTCCCTCTGATTCTATTTCCAGCCTCTTGTGCAGCGCGAGCAGGAGGAACAGGTTGGAGGAGAGGCTGCCTGTGCTGTGCTGTCACAGCAGCACCCAGAGAGGAGAGGGCTTGGACACAATCTTAAAAACTACTCCAGCCTGTTTGTGGAAGATGGGAAAGGGTGCAGGCACCTCCTCTGCCCACCCTCAGCATGGATCCAGGACTATTGCTCCTTCAGCCTCAGCAGGTTGATCTGGCAGAACCTTGGGCCTCTTGCCTTTCCTGTTCCTGAGCCATCCTGCCTGTTGTGCAGTTTAGGAAGTGTCCACAGATTCTGCAGGGTGTGAGCACACTCACATGCTGAACCAAAGGCAGTTCAAGTTTTTTCATCAGGAAGTGATAAGACCTGGACTTTGGATACATATTCAGATTAGTTTAGTGATTAGTAGTCACTATTCTTGGTGATAGCATGTGTGAAATGCAAGCAAGAGCTCTTTTGATCTTCTGTCCTCGTGCTCCTGGATGCTGGACTCCATGGCACAAGGAACCACATGACTACAGCCATGGGACATGGGTGCTTGTGCCTCAGGAAGAGCATTACTGTGTCCTCTCCTGCTCTGCACTCCAAGAACCCACTGTTGCAGCCTGCTGGGATTATTGGAAGGAGGCAGCTGAGTGAGAAATCATGGATTTTAAATAAAAACAGAGGAATCCTGATAGATATGGCATAAGGACACATGGGCTCAGCTTTCCCGAGGGGTTGGACAGATTCTTGAGCCTTGTGAGAAGCCAGAGATGATGATACCAGATGCTCAGGGTGCTCCAAGGCACTGCTCCTGCTCCTCAGAAGCTCCTCAGGTGTCTGCACCTGCAGATCCAGCAGCAGAAGGCAGAGCAAGAGCAGAGCACACAGGATGGCCACAGCCATCTAATCATGTGTTGCTAATGCCCTGAGGAAAGAAACGCCACAGCTTGTAGTTTATTTATTATTGTATGTACCCCAAGAGCAACACCAGATACCAGCAGCTCTCCTTGCTATAGGATTCTTGGAAGAGACCACTCCATCCAGCTGAGCTCTCACAGACAAGTGAGATCAGGACTAAGCAGGTGTGTTAAAACTCTCCCTCTAACAGAATTTTTATGGCCCCTGAGGTGCTGCAGCCTTACATTCATGCTGCACTTGACTTTGCAGGCTCTGTGCCTCACTCGGAGCCTCATGATGCTGAGGTGAATCCTACAGAGCCATTTTCCTGAGCTCATCCTTCCAGGCACATCAGATTCACCTGCCACAGCCATGAAGCAGCTCAGAGGCAGCAGCAGCATCCTGAGAGGCTGTTGAGGGCAGGAGGGCAGAGCTCCCAAGTCCTGAGGGGACCTGTCAGCTTAAACTTTATCTGCTGGTGACTTGCAGGCCCTGAGCTCACACTTGTGGAGCATTATGCTCACAGAAGAGCCCTGCAGTGCTACAGCAGTTCCTCTGTTCTTTATAGAGTTTTCTTCCTTCACAAAGGTGTTGTTTTACAGCCATTTCCTTCTCACGTGTCCCCCACACCGTTGTCTGGGTGGTGCAGAGCTGCTGGGGACATATGATGTGACTTCCTGACCACAATCCTGGGAATGGAGCAAGGAGAACAGCCAGGCCCTGAACCCAAGGGACCTCCCACCCTGGGCTTATCATTCCAAGGCTGGTTGCTCCATAAACCTGGTGCATGGTGGTGTGACCATGGAGCCATGAGGATCACAGCTGTGTGGAAGGCACTGGGAGGAGGGCTGTGGGAGCAGAGTTATTTGAGTCACTCAGTGAAGAGTTAAACTACACTGACTGTAGTGTACTGCAGGGTGCAGGACAAACCCCTTCTCAGGGGTGAGCACAGGGGTGACAGCTGGCTGCTGGCACAGCACAAGGCACAGTTCTGGCTCAGCAGGGCCCTTTCTCTGACTTCATCCCTGAGCTGTTCTGAAGGGAAGTTCGTGTGAGACAAACATGTATGGCACACAATGCCAGCTTCAGAGCAAGCTGCAAGGAAGCAGATTGAGCTCTCTGTGCAAACCAACAGCGAAACCATTCCGTGATGGCTTCTCTTGTGGGACACTTCAAAGGCACCACGCAGCCACAACGCTGCTGCTGCCCTGGGGAAGGACTCACTGAATACCCTCCGTGAATGAGAAGTAAAAATTAAACACTTCTATTTGGCACATGCAGCCCAATAAAGACCCCTGAATGCTCAGCTTCTCATTGAACCTAAGGCAGGCTGTTAATTCGTTATTCACTTCCCAGCCTGGAAGGAAAAGCATGTTATACCCGAGGGCCAGAACTGATGAACAGAGCCATAAATCAAGCAGTTTACAAGACCAGCAATTAGGAAACAAGCCGACAGAAGGGAGAACTCTGTCAGTAATAAAGCAGACACACCAGAGGATCTGCTGAGTGCTCAAAGCAACAGGGGATACGCTGTCCTTTCCACACTCCATCTCTTATTCTTCCAGTCATTTGATGCTTTTTCTCTCTCTCTTGTACTACCTTTTATTTCCTCCTGCCCTCCCTCCAGTTTTTCCTCTGTTCTCTCCCTCCTCTCTTCCAAAAAGCCTATTCTCCCAGTGAATGCAGAAACACACCTCCTGAGCAAATGGATTTGGCAGCTGCTGCCCAGGAGCAGAGGCTGGGTACCAGCAGCCACAGGATGATGGATATGGGCAGCCCACAGGTGCAGGGTGGGATGCAGGGAGCTGGGTGCTGCTCTCCAGCCCAAGGATTGCACAGTGCAGGAGTTCCTGGACTGGGGACAGGTTCTGGACAGAGAGTGGCAGTGGCAGAGCTGCTCAGATAAGGAAAGGATGGGGTGACTCTAAACCACCTTGCTTGCTTCTGCCCTACTCATGTACTGGATCCAGTGCCAGTCAGATCCAGCTCCCTTGACTTTGACAGCAACTTCCAACACCCTCCCAATGTCTCCTGCTCTCTTCCTACTTCCCTGTCCTTTGATATTACTCCAAATCATCTCCTAGAGTGAGGTCACTGGGTGGCCAAGTGGCTTTAGTTGCTTTAGACCCACTGCTGGTCCTGATTCCATGGGCAGCTCTGCTCCATGTTGTCCCCATAGCAGCCCCCCAGAGAAGGGAGGCAGTGCTGGGGGCTGGCTGGACACTCCTTCCCACATACTGCATTCCTGTGGAGCAGCACTCTGGGCAGAGTCAGCCCCAAGCAGCTGTTCCTGCACACAGCACAGGCACACACATGTGAAATCCCAGCACAGGACATGGGCTTGAACCACCACTCACATCCCCCCCTGCTCCATGCACTGCCACAGCTCCTGAACACCTGTGATTTGGGAAATCACAGCCAGAGGGGAGAGATTTTACCCTTTGGCACCAGTCTCCCTAAAACAAGAGGAATATGGCTAATTATGAACCTCCTTTTATCAAGGAAGGAGAGAGACCAGACACTCCTCCTGTCATCCCAAGACCAAATGGATCAAGTTATGCCAAGAATTAAGTATGTGATATTCCAGGGCAGCCTGGAAGAACCTTATGTTAAGAATGAGCATCACTCCAACGTCCTCCCAGCTGCCTGTGGGTGATCTTGAGTGGAAAGGCCAAAGATTTGTCTGGAAGCATTGTCCATGAGAGGAGGAAATATCTCCTCTAACCTTGAGCAGAGAGAGATTAATAATCCAGCTCCCCCAGCACTGGGGATGGGAGGCTTTGATGAACTCTTTGGCAAGTGCTGCAGGAAGAGGCTGCAATGCAAAGTTAAATAATTAGGTCATTGCAGAGCACAAGGAAAGAAAGTAGAAATATTCTCTGATTCCAGAGAAGGAACAAACAACTGCATTTCTGGAGACAGGCTGCATCAAGCTCCACAAGGAGTTGGGGGGGGGGAATGGGTTTCAAGGTCTTGGGAAAAGCAAATCCCAGACACGAGACCATGACAACAAAGCATACTCAGCAGCTGGGACTCCTTGGGATGAGACGGGAAATCGTCTTCCAAGGAAGGTTTTTCCCATTCAGATCTTGGCAAGCCACTGTGAACATTTACATTTCACTTATCCAAGGTCTCTTGGATATCCAGCAAGCCATGGATTTCACTCCCAGAACAGCCATGACTCACCTCAAATGTGTTTGAGGACAGAGGAGATCCCAACAGAGCTGTGTGGGGCTTGCCTCAGGTATCCTAACCCATGGTCTTGCAACCCCTGGGATTTCCAGAGCCATGCAGGGAGCATCCATGCAGCTGTGCTGCTGTTCATCACCTCTGAGCACAGAGCCCACAAGGAAGTCACAGGAGCTCTCCTGCTGTGCCATCCCAAGTCTCTCAGCTGTCCATGGTACACAGGAAGGAAGAAGAAAAGGAATAACAACTGCTGGCACTTGGGCCAAGGGTTTGTTTTCCCAGAAATGTCACAGAGGATTTCCATGGCATCAGGTAGGTTCTGAGTGGCACTTGAAGGGAATTCCAGCCGTTCGGCTCTGCCCCGCTCTGGGAAGGTCAGAGCTCCATGATGAGCCATATGTTCAGCCTTGGCTTCCCCTCACAATGCCAGGACATGTCTGCGAGGAAGGAAGCCAGAGGGAATGTGGATCACCACTGAGACAGAGCCTCTCCTTGGCTCCCACCCTAATTAACCATCGGAAGGTCCCTGCCTTGCCAATAAAGAGTGTGGGGTAGGTAATTAATTAGTGGCCTATTGGGATCCCGGCACCTCTCAGCCAAGCCCAGCTCCATGGATTGATACAAAGCAGATTTAATGGAAACCCAGTGGCATTCCCATTATGGCCTTGAGCTAAACAGAACTGGTTTCTGAAGGAACCTCATTTACAGTCCTGTTCCATGACTGATGCTTGGCTCCTCACCCTGCTTGTACAGGAAGAGACTGGAAAGGAGCCTGCCTGTGGAATGCAGGAATGACAGAGTCCACGAGCTGATTTGTGAGCTGTTTATGTTCTCGATCCTCCCTGCGTAAGAAACCAACAAGAGCAGAAGGACATCACAATCCTTTCCCACAGAAGGAAGCTGGAGGTGAAAGGTGTCCTCCAGGAGCTGGAACAGGGACAGCAAACCAAGCAAACCAAGGCTTGGGTGGTTCTTTTCCTCTCCCATGACCACGTGTGACATTGAAGCACCAAGGTGTCAGGACAGAAAGGGCATCAGGAAAACACATCAGGGCAGCCCAAAATATCTTTAGGAGATGCTCAGAAGATAAGATGAGGAGCAGCTGCCAGAGGTCAAGGGATGATCTCTCTGGCCTGGGATAGAATAAGACTTTTCTAAAGGTGTTGGGGGTCTGGCACCATGTATGATACCCACTCTGCCACATCTCACCCAGGGATCCAAACCAGAGCTAACCACAGCATCCTACAGGTGCACAGAATGTGCACAGCAGTGAGACAAAGCCACACTGTTGGGTGTCAGGGCTGGGTTTGTGGGCCCAACCAGTGACAGAGCTCTAGAGGGCAACGAGTGCATAAAAAGAGGTCACCCTGTTTAGAACAAGGTGCTCAGAGCCAGACATAGCACAGTGTCAGCAGTGGGATGGGCCAGAACAGCCCTGCACACCAGGAAAAAGAGCCAGAGCAGGGGCAGACAGAATAGAGAGGAAGCCATTCTGTCCTGTGAAGGGAAAAGATGCTCCTGACACAGTCAAAAGATGCCAGGTGCTCCTTAGACAGCCAAAAGTTACCAGAACCACATCAACAGGTTATCACCTCCTGGCCTTCCTGTAGCCACTGTTCCTGCAGGACTCCAGCCCTCGGATTCAGCCACATTTATCTGACAAATACACTGGCATTAAGCCCATTCTTCTCACCCACCAAATGCTAGGTTTTCTTCCCTGTTCTCAGCTTCCATCTTCCCTCTTGAGCTGGGTGAGCAGGACTATCTGATCCACAAGCTTAACTTCACAGAATCATGGAATAAGCTGAGTTGGAAGGGACCCACAGGCTGTACAAATGCTTCTGGAGTTGTTGCAGCCTTGGGGCTGTGACCATTTCCTGGGGAGCCTTTTCAGTGCCCCAGCACCCTTTGAGGCAAGAATCTTTTCCTGATTTCCCAGCTAACCCTCCCTGACACATCTCTAGCTCTTCCCTCTGTATGCAAGTGAACTGGGAAGGGTGGCCTGGGTGCTGCAGGGCACCCACCTCACTGTAACCCCTGGATGTAACCCCCTCCCAGATACTGCTGAGCATCCTCTTACCCAAACTTGCAGTTGTACTCCCTTCCTAACAAGCACTCTGGCTCATTAACCTTGTTTTGCTTCTCTTCATCTCCTTTATTGCAGCTGGAGCCCTTCCAGCTCCCTCTCCTGGCTTGATGTCCCTGTCTCTTGCAGCCCTCCTTTGGGGAGATGTGTGCCATGCTGCTCTTACCCTTCTATCCCCAAGTCACAGCATCATCTCAACACCAGCAACTTCACACTGGCTTCTCCCAGGTGACATCCACACTGGAAGCTATTGTAATCTCTCCTTTCAGAGTCCTCTGATAACCCTTATCCAAATAAACTCATCTTGAAAAGATCAGGATTTTTCTTTCCAACAGACACCTTTTTCACTCCTCTCCGTTGGCCCTCATTTTTCCACATAAAGCTGTCAGTTCCACGAAAATGTCAGCTCCAGGCTCGGCAACCATCGAGAAACAGATAAAGTGGAATGAATCATTTGGAAAGCAAAGAACAGAACAGAAAAATCTATGATTCATCCACACCTTGGGTACTGCGGGCACTCGTGGTCCCTTCATCTCAAAAGGGGATATCAGAACTGAAACAGATTCTGAAAAGAGCACAACAGATGGTGGTAGACACACAGCATAATTAAAAGCACAATTACCGAGGCACAATGAAGTAGGCTCAGACTCGTTAGTGTGCAAGAGAAAAGGCTCGTGGGGAAAAAGTCAGGGTGTGAAGTCATTATTGCTGTGAAGGGGGCTTGGCTCCTCACCTCCTCCTCCAAGCCAAGGGCTCAGGGCTGTGGATTAAGCTCAGAGAAGCACCCCAGGAGGTGCAGCCCACCCACCCAGGACCAGGGAATTCATCCTCTACGTCTGCTCCTGAAGCTGACATGGAGGCTTTGCTCCAAGTGTCTCAGGAACAGAGGGACAACCACATTCACCTCTACAATTCCCATTTTCTCCTTACTCTCAGTCAAACATCTCTTTTCTCTATCATATTAGGAGAAAAGCTCATCCCAGTGTTCTCAGGAGTAAGTTAATTATACCAGTGCTGAAGGCCTTTCCTTGCCTCTCTCCATCTGTCATCTTTCATTCATTATGAAGGAATGAGCCCCCACCTTCTATCAGCTTATAGCACCAGGCCACCCACCAGATTTCCAATAAAGCACTGTCGTGCTTTTCTTTATTCATGCTTTTAGCAGGGAAAAACACCCAGAAAGCTCCTCAGTTGTCTTCAAGCCCTCCTTTTGCTGTGACTCTACAGCAAGTTTGCCAGCACAGCACCAGGATCACAGTCAGGATCCCTCCTTCAGCTCCACCAGTCTCACACTTTGGCAGGAGCTCTCTGGGACAAGCCTCCTCCTTTTCCCTGGTACAATCCCACACCACAAAGCTTGGTTTTGCAGCTCTCATGCTGAGGATCTACCACAGGAGCTCCCTCAGCTTCATTCATCACTGGTTCAGTATGTTCCTCTTCTGATGCATTTCTTCCCGAAGGACCACAGGAGGGACATTCAGGCCCCTCACTGTACTGGTCCCACTCCCTTTCTAGACTGGTTGAGCTGGGCCAGAGCATGCAATGGTCTGGGCTGGCCCCAAGTCCTCTGGGGTCTGCAGGGAAGGAAAAGTCTTGGAGCCAGATTTGCGTGTGGAATTAGCTGGAATCCCTTCAAAAGCCTGCAACACTTCATCTCCTCAGCAAACCATCTGAGATGCTGCACATTTATTTATTGTGATGTTCCAAGTTATAAAGTGCCTTTCTAAACCACCCTGGATACACTGGCGAGCTGGCATCGTCCTTTCAGCCCACAGAGAGGCTGGAGGAGCTCTAAGAACACAGGGGAAGCCTGGTGGGTGTTAAGTCAGTGATAAACCTGCTTTGAAAGCAGAACCTCTGCTAGCATAGAAAAGGGCCAAGATTTTGGAAAAGATTTCACACTGAGCACTGTGCTCCAGGAAAACCCAATTATCCAGGACCGCAGTCCAGAGAGGCAGAACAATCCCTGTCCTTGAATACACACAAAAGCTGACTGGATGATGCCCAGACCAGCTGGACCTTACTTCGAAGCTGGCTCTGGAGACTCCCTGAGTGTCCTTTCATAATCCTCTGACTGTGGAACTACACCTCCCTGACTCCACAGGCAATTTTCAGTTGCTGGGAACAGCAAGGCTCTTCTAGTCAGCTCCAAAGCCAGAGCTCAGCTCTCCTCCTCAGCTCCCTGGCATGAGATACCCATAGCACAGGACCCTCTGGCCCAGTCCCTGAGCTGGGGGCCTTTTACACACAGGAAAATGGCTCCTGTCTTGACAGCATTCCCACAGTCTTGCAGATAAGCCAGAGGGTACCCCTGGAAAAACGATATGCAGGAAAGCTGAAATGTTGGAGTTTGGCTGGTTTGCATTTGAATTTCAGTAAAAATGCACTTAGATGAATGTTTGGCTCCAAAAACCCTTCCAGGTTTGAAAGCAGTTCCTAAGAGCCTCGCTAAAGCAGTTCTTGGCAGTGGGGTGGTGTCTGCAGAAGAAACACCAGTTTCCACTGACAGACACAGGATGGGAACTGCCCCTCCCTTACACCCAGACACACCTTGGGACTGGCATCCTGTAAGGATGGATTTTACACCTCCACTTGGGGATCATCATGGAAAACAAGGGGTTATAAAGCCATTTTATAACCTGGAACATCACAGGAAATAATTGTGCAGCATCTCAGATGTTCTGCTGATGAGATGAGGCATTGTGGGCTTTTGAAAATATTCCAACTATATAGAAATCTGGCTTCAAGGCCTTTCCTTCCAAGCAGACTGTTATTAAGCCCTTCCACCAAAAGGCTGAATGCAGTGCCTGACTGCATTTCTCCTGGCCAGGACTTTCTCTAGCCTTCTCTCCTAAGCTGCAAAGCTTGGGCCTCCCTAACAGTGCAGCACAAGGAGAGAGAGGACCATGCTGCAGGACAGGGGTTGAAGGATGTTGGGGTTTGCTGCTTGCAGGTGTTTTCAGGGACCTGTTTTGAAACTTTGAGATCACTTGGATTTGCTTGGACATTTGTAGCCCCACATCCCCAAGACTGTGCAAGTAGCACAGGAGAGGGTAGTTCTGCCACCAGGGAGCTCAGTCCTGACATCCTTGTTCAGGGTGATATATTCCAGAACTGGCAGGAAAATAGGGAGGAGCAGAAGCAGCATAACAAGGGGAAACATGAGAGACTTCCCCTTGGAATAATTCCTTCTATGAAGAGGGGTTAAAGAAGCTATAGGCTCTTCCAGATTACACCTTCCAAATCCCTGGGATCAGTCAGAAAGAGGCAGAGTTGTTTCCACAGTCTGACTCTGCAAACTATACCCAGTAACACTTTACAGAGATGGTTCAACACTGACCCTGCTCCTGCTCCCCACACATGCAATAAAAGGGTGTGCTGGCAGCTCAGAGAATCCCCTACAGCATGTTCAGTTGTGGCTGGTGTCCTTTAAAATAATCAGTGCATCCTCCAAAACACTGCCTGCATTCCCTGCTCCTGAAAACTGCCTGCTGGAAGTGCTAATGTGCTGTTAGACTCTGTGTGATGATTATAGATGATAAACATCATTATTTTGGGTCCTGATTGCCTCTGCTGTCTCCATTCTGTTGCAGATGTGTAAAGCAATCTCAGTGTTATCAGTTTTATGGGCAGAGTGTGGAGGTACAGAATTATTCCTGAAGCCAAACCTTCAGGGAAACCCCCCCCCTCCTCGAGGCACAGAGCCATGCTGTGACTGATTCCTGCCTCTTGAATCATGGAGTTCTTAAGATGACCTGAACACTGCCCAGCCCAGGTCAGACAGTGATAGAGGTGGGTTTCCTCATCCAGCTGCAAATGCCATGGGGAGGAAAGCACTGATGATGCAGTGGGAATGATTTGACTGACCTCTGCCCAAAGCAATGCTGTCAGGCAGGTACCACACAACTCATGATTTTGTGGAGATGAAGAAAATTGTCTCCTAAAGCAGCACAGTGGCCCATTGGACCTGGGGGTACTGTGTGTGAAGCTGGGGGTAGGGGAGCCCTTCAGATTAGGACCAGCAGATGCCTCAGATTGGGATCCAGAGCACAAACCTCTGACTTTTGTTTTAAACCCCTGACTAATCCATCCTCCAAAAGAGTGCAGTTTCTTCCCAGCCATGAGAATAAAGACAGCACTTCTAAGCCCTGTCACTCTAATTTTTAAATGTTTTTCTTAGCTTTTTTATATTTTGCATTTTTGTAGTGGAGTTCTCACACGCTTTCATGTAAACAATAATTGTTTTGCATTTCTTTCTAGAGGAAGCGAAAATTAATAGACTCTTAGTTTAAGCAAGTGGCAACTTCACCTCCAATCCCTAGTCACCTTAAAAATAGTATATATATATATCAAAGTCATACAATAAACTTCCTCTTTTCCTCCTTTCTCTGTGAAGAGTCGTAGTAAGTGTGTGTGTTCATTTCGTGTTGTAGTGTGACAAAGCCCTATGGGGAGGATGTCATTGTCCCTTATAGAAGAGGGTGAGAGACAGGAGACACATGCTGTGAAAACTGTAGGGATCTGCACAGGAGAAATAACCAAAGGAAGGCTCACCCTTTGGGTTCCATCATCTTCTCTTTACTGTCATATTGTCCTGTTTGTAGCCTTGGGCTGCAAACTCCCTCTTCTGCTATCCCTGCCACATCCTGAGAGAGATGGAGGTGGCGAGGTCTGGACAGCCTGCAGGGCACCATAAACTTTCCTGCCAGTGCCGGAGGAAAGGGTTACTGGAGAAGACTGAGGGGAAGAAGGAATAGTGGGATTGGCAGATTTTAAGCTCCCCAAGGCGCCCTGCTTCCCTCCACACTAACCCCATGATGACCTGGCTCCACAGAGACAGCCACTGCCTGGAAAACAACCCGCTCTTCAAGTTTTATTATTAAATGAATAAACCCAGCCAGCTATCACAAGGCTCTGCAGCCAGAGCAGCCAAGGAAAGGATTGGGGAAGCCAGAAAAGCTCCAGTGAGAGCAGGTAACCAGAGATGTGTTTAGCACAGAGCAGAGACAAGGCTCCTCACACAAGCAGGCTGTGGCCCCACAAACTTCCCCCCTGGCCTGGCCTGGCTGTGCAGGGTATTTACACGTACAGGCAGGGCGACGCCGAGCCCTGGCTGCTCAACAATCAACTTTTATTCTCTGCAGATCAGCAAAGCCAAGATTTCAGTAAACACACAACCCCAAAAATGCGCCTGCGGATTGGGTAGAGCAGAGCCTGTGCTCTGCCTGCCAAACTACAAAGCCCTGCTCCGGTGGGTGGTTTCACGGTGAGGTTTCTGTGGGGAGGAAGTGTTTCCAGTGGTCAGGGCAGGGAGCAGGACTCCAGGAGAGCTGGATCCCATCCCTGGCTCCAGGAATCTGGAAAGCTCTGATTGCAGGAAATCTCACACACACTCAGGAGCTGCTCTCCCTCTGCCCATCCCTCCTTGCTGAGGCACAAAACGCTGCTCTGAGGGGAAGGCTGATAACACTGCCTGACCTTGCAGGGGTGTTGCAGTGCTGGGTGATTGATGCCTGAAAGACTGTCAGAGCTCTCTGGATTAAAATCTCTCTGGAAGGCATTGGGAGACTGCACATATGGGTGTAGACACGTGAGAGGGAGACATGCTCACACACACACTCTGCTCCCCTCCCTGCCTGCAAATCCCCATACAGACTTGCTGGGCTCACTACTCCTGCATTTAAATATTTACAAGATGGGGCTGCAGAAAACCTGGAGTTTAGAGTAGAGCAGCCAACAGTCAGATCAAAGCTGCCCTCCCAAACCCAGCCTGCTGCTTGGGCTGCCCAGGCTCAGCCCCAGCTCTCTGCTTTTACTCACAAAACCAGGCCAATGTGAAGCCTGAGCCCACGACAGACATACAGACACAGCCCAGCCCTGCTCAGTTTGGCCAGGCTGGAACCTAGGACCTCCTCTGGCCCTTGGCATGATTCCCTCTTCCTTTCACTCTCCATGCCATTCACATGCTGCTAACCCCATCTTTCACCTCAATAATGAAGACAGTAAGAAGGCTGGACTGAGCCCTGATCCCTGTGGCATGTCTTTGGAAAAGTACTTCCTCGACTAGCTCCCATCACCTCCTCTATAGGAAGGACCTTGCCCAGAGGTGTGCAGAGCTCCTAGAGCAGCTCCTTTGTCCCTGGGGAGAACTCATCAACTGTGCCAACAGTTTCTATAACAAATAAAAAAGGAGCAAGAAGGAACACCACACTCTCATAGGATGGCTCTGTGTTGAGCAGCTGTGCTGGGATTGGCTCTTTACAGTATTTTATCCAACTTTTGAGCTCCCTTCCTGTCCTAAACAGATCTGGACACTGTTAACTTTTCTAAATCTTCTCTTACCTTATTGGTTGTGTTTCAGAAATAGGTGGCATGAGTCAATCACAGAGGACCAGTTTAAAACATTGTAAGCTACTTCCCTCAAGTGGAGGGAATAAAAATCACTCAACTGTGTGTCACAGGCTCTGTGTGTACCTCAGGTAGGAGGAAGATAATGGAAGATGGACACCTGCATGAGGCAGAACATACCAACCTGTCTGAAAGGTGTTAGGAGAATAGAAACATTGCCAGTGATAATGTAGAATAAACTTTTCCACTGCACAGACCTTAGGGCACACGGGGGGCACCCTTTGTGTCAGATCCCAAAGGGGCAGGTGCTCTGAGAGCCCAGAAAGTCCCCACATGGACAGCTCATCTACATCCATACCCAGGTTCTGGGAACATGCTGAGTGCAAGCTGAGATGAGTGACAAGTGGTCCTACACAGCATTTCAGCACAAATGGAAGCACAAACTGCTTAGAAGCAGTTTGAGGGGTGAAAGACCTGTGGAACAAAGCTTTCCTGCCTCCCAGAGCTGGGGCTGCAAGGCAGGATGGGATGGAGGGAACTAAGCCCAGCTGAGGGGGCTGGCAGAAGTGGTGGGACCTGCACTCACCCCAAGGCTCTGTCTCATCTCATGGTTGCTGTTTTTCCTCAGAGAAGCCAATGAAACACGAACAAAGAATCCCCATTGAACTGTAGTTCTACAGTTGGGGAGAAAACAGCCCAGTTCCAGCCTCTTCCCTGTGCTGCAAGCAGGAGGATGTTTCATCTCCTGGAAATGTAAAGAGATGAGAGGTTTAGTATGAGGTAGGATTTGTTTCTGATCAGTCCGACAAAAGGACACACAACCCGTTTATTACTGGAAATTAATTGTGCCATCAATGCAGACACCTGCAATTACTTCTGTTAAATATTATCTTTAATTAACTGTAAAATATATAATTAATAAACTTGCCTCCTCATTTTTGTTAAGTTTCACTGCTAAGACCTTATTACTGAAATAAATCTTCCTAGCAGTGCACGTTGACAGAACAGAGGAAGGTGCACGCCTCTAGCACAGGATAATTTCCGTAGGGGAAGTGGAGTTTGGAGGGAGGAATAATCACCTCTCTTCATGGCTAGGACTGTAGAGACACCCCACTCTGCCACCAGTTGTTTCAGCTCGTGCTGCTTGGAAGCAGGCACGGAGAATCTGCTTTGGCTGGCAGGGATGGCTCACTCTGAAAGCTGTCGGGCAGATGCACGCTCATCTTTCAAGCCTGGAGGAACAAAAAATAAATTTCCTTTCCTGATTACAGTCCATTAAAGACATTTTCTGACTGTAAAGCTGCACAAAAAGGCCTCAGTGGTTAGGCTGGTTCTTTAAGAAGCTCCATGTTGCTCTAGCTCTTAGCACTGTGCTAGAGTTGCATGACTAATTTGTTTCCCACGTACATCAGAACTCTTGCGATTCAGGGAGGTTTGGGGATGGCTCTTAAACCATCACAATTAGAAATGCTTCAAAAACATTGCTGAAATTTGACTCCAAACATAAAATTCCCCTTAGACTTTGTCTCCACTTGTGTTTTTTTACCTCAAGTTCGTCGATTGCCAGATCAGGGGTAATTAAAATATTACCAGGGATAATTCAAATATTTCCAAACACTGTTCTGGGCAATACTTTTTGCCTTGCTGCAGGTGACAAATGTTCGTGGTCTGCCTGAGGCTGGTGTTCCCTCCTGCCTGAGCTGAGCATGCCAAACCCAAAGGAATACCTGCTCCATCACCATCCTCCCTGCCTGGGGAAGGTGGCACAGGGACCCGGGGCCTGCTGGCACGAGGGAGGAGTGTCCAAGCACAGAGATCCAGCTCCTGGGTATGGAGAGACATAAAGAGGCACACAGGAGGAGAAGGGCTGTGTGGCTTTTAAGGAAACCCTATGATTTCCATGCCTTTGGAGGTACCTGGATGGCCCCCAGCTGAAGTGTCTGGTTCTAGCCCAGATAATTTAACTGGTGGCTTCCTAGGGGGTCACTCACCCTCAGCGACTTTTATGAGAGAGACCATGCTGATTCAGTCATCCAGAAACAGAACTTTTAATAAGGTAAAAATAACAAACAGGACACCGTGCACAGTACAAGGGATGGATGCAAAAAGCAGAGGGTCCAGGTTTTTATGCACGTACAAGAGAATGGGGTTAAGACAGGGATCCAGGGGGACAATCCAATGGGGGAAAGCAATTAGGAATACAGAAAATATTGCAGCAAAATATAACCAATAATAATAATGAGAACTGAGAACTTTCTAGAAACAATTTCCATATACCAAATGAGGTATTTGGGGGTGGATCATAGCTCACCCTGATTGAGAGAAGCTTTCCCATGGCTTAAAGCCATGGAGGTCTTCACCCTCCTCTGTGGAGCAGACCCCAAAACCCAGCAGAGCCCACAGGATGCAGAGCTATTTGTCCACAGCCTGGCACTGTCTGTGCAGGTCAACTTCAGAAACAGAACCACAGAACCACAGAGGCTGGGAAGGAACTCTGGGATCACCAAGTCCAATACTCCAGCTAGCACCACCACCACAGTCACCACTAAGCCGTGTCCTCAGGTACGATATGCATATATTTTTTGAACACTTCTAGGGAGGGTGGCTCCACCACTTTCCTGTTCCAATGCCTGACAACCCTTTCTATGGAGAATTTTTTCCTAATACCTGGTCTAAACCTCCCCTGACACAATTTTCCCTTCAAAGCCCTGGTTTGGCCCCTTTGTAGCTATTTCACAGAATCACTGAGGTTGGAAAAGTCCTCCAAGACAATCAAGTCCCACCTATGACTGATCCCCACCTTGTCACCAGCCCAGAGCACCAAGTGCCACATCCAGGGATTCCTTGGACACCTCCATGGATGGGGACTCCAAACTTCCCCGGGCAGCCCATTCCAATGTCTGACCAACCTTTCCATGAAGAAATTCCTTCTGATGTCCAGCTTGAAGCTCCCCTGGCACAGCCTGAGGCCTTTTCCTCTTGTCCTTCGTAGAAAAGGAGAAGAGACCTCACCTTAACCACTGCACTGAGATTTTGGCAAGGAGATGAACTTGGGGAGACAGAGGGTGTCAGTTCCTGGCAACTTTGTCACCTCATTTTGCAGCTGGGGGCAGATTAAAAAGGGTTCTGTGGATTGTGAGTGCAACGGCCAACACAGAGCAGGTCCTGTCTCAAAAAACCGTACTGGAAACCCTCATCCTGCTACAGTCCTGAGTTTAAAGAAAGGGCTCCATTCTCCACTTCATTTAACTACCACTTAAAAATGGTGTTGGACAAATGTTAAAACAGCCAGCCAATTTGATTAAACAAAAATTTTAGAGTCAGCAAATTATCTAGTGAAATGATGCATATAGAAATGTTAATTCAACAGCAACTGAAACCTTCCACATCCCTTAACATCTAAAGATGATAATTCTACACAAAGAAAAGAGAGGGCTGAGCATATTGTCCTTGCTGGAGAAATTACAGGAATGTTCTAGCTCTAACCTACACTGTAGCCTATATGCAGTGATATAAATAGCAGGGGCTGAGGGAGAGTTTAGAAGTGGGTTTGGGATGAAAGTTCTGAAATCATATTATTTGCCCTGGGTTTGCTGGGGGACAGGCTCCTGTATCAGCCCATTCCCACCATGTGCATTCTGCAAAATCTTTCTGTATAAAAGTCTAATTTTCCTGTTCTATACAAAGCATAAAGATACTTTACTGCGAGACACACACACACACTCCTACCCTCAGGAGCCTTTGTGCCCACTCCCAAGCATTTCTTTCCTCAGGATGCCTGCTGGGACAGACCAGGAACACTGGAGAGGGAGAATGGAAGAGTTAAGCGACTTAACTCTCTGGCTCTTGGGCTGCAGAAGGGGAGGGAGCAAGGAGGCAAAGCATCTGGCTTCCCTGCTTCCCTAACAGCCTGGCGGGAAGGCTGCTGTCAATTCCGCCTTCTGCCTTGTTGGAAGAAAGTAGAAGTGACAAGAGGCCCTCCAGGCAGGCAGCCAGGAACCAGAAATTCAATTGTGCTACCTCCTGAAACTGGACCTTTTTTTGGAGACCCTTTCCCTGAAATTGTTTTGACTTTAAAAAAAAGGACTGTCATCACAGTTCAGGGCCAATTCATCACTCCTGGTCTCCTGGCTCTCCTTGCCTCCATGCAAGCAGATTTGCACAAAAGGATTTCCATTTTCTGGGCTGCTCTATAACCAGCCTCACCCACAATAAATACACAGACACATAAATATGCACACACACACACACACACACACACACACACACACACACACAAACACTGCTATTTATAGGTACAGGCTCTGCCACAGACAGACGCACGCCCGGGTGTGTTCCTTCGCTGTGTAACGCGAGGGCTGCAAGTGCTACGGCAGCTGAATTTACTCCACACTCACAGCTTAGGAAGCAGAGTGTGGGCCATACGGTCTGTCCCAGGGGCTTAGACCAACTGCTTATTGGCTGGTGCTGTTGTTCTTCTAACAAGCCCCTGGATATATGGCAGGGGCTGCAGAGAAATGCAGCTGGAGGAGCCTCTCCCTGTCAGCAGCAATCTGTCACTGCGTGCTCGCACCAGCCCCGTGCAGCACAAAAGCTGCACGGCAGTGTCAGCACAAAGGTCAGGCTGCAGGTAGGCTGGGGGGGTTCTTCATTTCTGGGAACGTGCAGCCAGCTTGAGGCACCGTCTGGATGCTGCAGCAGGAATTTCAGCCTCACAGATGCCTGGTTATAATTTAAAACGAGGCAGCATTTCCATTACAAACCCCATTTTTCCCTGTGGATTTATACCTCAGCTATTCAGCTCCACTTTGGGGTGGACCTTCTTCACATTTTTCTTGCACAACATTTAAATCCAGCTCAGCCTCTGTTGGTTGTGAGAAGGAGAAGGAAATTACGTATGCACACAAACACTCACGAGCACACACAAAAAGCTCACACAAACATATGCCCGCAGAGAGATCTGTCACAAAAAACCAGACCAGCCAATGCAAATAAGCTCGATTTTAAGAGTGAATAAATTTGGCTTGATTATTCTAAATTATTAACAAGTTCCAGCAACCTTAGAATGCAATAATGACACTTGAGCTTTCATCTAGGTTAAATGGAAACAGATAACTTACACTGATAGAGATGATATCAGTATAAATCTGTGACAGCAAAATTGGAGGCACAAACCCGACCCACTCAGAGCCCCTCTCCTTGCAGTAGTGTGTTAACAACTCCTGGATGCTTCCCCTCCCTGACATATTCCAGTGCAATGAATCACTCCCAACAGAGCCAGAACCCCCCTGTTTCCCTGGCTGCCAGGTGAAACCTGACCTGCACACACTCCTGTCTGTTTAGGACTGGCTCTGCCTTAGAAAGCCCATTTTGTTAGGGTGGGGGGTTTTTTTAACTCTCTATCGATTCTACTTTGATATAGTCCAATAAAGCACATTGACAGAAGCAATTTATGTTGGCCAGTGCCTCCAGCTCCAAGAAAGCCTTCCTGGCATATGAAGAGGGGTTAAGCACCTGGCAAGTACTATACAGGTTATCCAGTTATCCCAGTTTACCAGGTTCATTCAATCCAAGCCCAGGCCTGAGATGAGGAATGACCTCCTGTTTCTCCCACTCCCAAGCAGAAATAGGTATGATTCTCTCTATGATCACTTCCACACACCACACAGAAATATTAGAAATGTGACAAGGATTTTCTCAATCGTATAAGAAAAAAGCTGTAAGTGGCCACTGGAAGGAGATGAGCATTTCCTCACCTCTGATGGCACAGACAGCAATCCTGGGGCACAAGAGCTGGCACTGGTACCAGCAGGGCTCAAGCACCTGGAAATTTTAAGATGTTCCAATTCACATTTCTGCACAGATGTGAAAATGCAAATTGTTCCAGTGCCACATAGATCGTGATAAGACAGTTAGGAATACCATGGATTTATCCTATCAACTGGAGACTTTGCTGGAATCTAAATGGTGTGCTGTATTCCCTCTTCCTTTCCTGGTTTCACACCCAGACCTTGCTCCTGAGGCTGGGGAAGCACTGACCAAAGCATCACTCAGGGAAGACATTTAGTAGATGTTTAGGTGGCTCCTGAGTGCAACCTAACAGTTTCCTTGCCTCTTGCTAAGAGGACAGAGAAGCAGAGCTGAGAGTTGCAGGGACTGGAACACTCAGGTCAATTTAGCCACAGGGCAGTTTAAAGTGCCTGTTACATTTTTCATCTAAGTACAGCAAATCCCCTCACTAAGCACCAGCTCAGGTGGCCATAACTCCTGGAATGCTAAGTGGGAAGCAGGTATTGGACAGGCAGAGCAGGGAGCAGCTGGAGAGGGACACTGTCCTTCTAGGGAGGAGATGCCACTTGTCAGCAGCACCCGCCGCTCCGCAGGCATCCGACCATGCTGGATTCTCATCCAGCCAAAGCTTCCTGCAGTCACCAAACATGGATAGGGTTTCACTCCTCACCAGCTGGAGCTCCAGGAAAGGGAAGTCTCTCTCTACAAAGATGAAATTGGGGGAGGGGGAACAGAGAGGCTGCAGTTGTGACACAGCAGAGATGGCCACTGGGCACTTCCTGTGCCAACGGGACACTTGGGTGCTGAAAATGCAGCTCAGCTCTTACAGAAGGAAAAGCAAACAAAGTAAAAGTGGCCTGAAAACCCACCTGGACCTGCTGTCTTTGTGCCAGGCTCCTGTGGAGCCTCTGCTGCAAGAAGGGGGAAAAGGCACATTAATTTGCCGTGAGGCTGTGAGCACCTAACTTAGGGCTCTTCATTTATCAGAGGAAGAGCTGCAGAACCTCCTGCCTCCTCACAGAGGGTCCTGCCCAGCACCAACAGGAGGTTTCCTCATCCATCCATCCATCCATCCATCCATCCATCCTGAGCTCCATGGGCAGTGCCCAGGGCTGACAGTGCCCAGGGCTGAGGACAAATGGCTGAGTGTGGCAGCCAGGCTGGAGCACAGGCAGACAGGAACAGGGAGAGGAACTGCAGCAGCCCTGGGTGAGACATGATGGACACAGGGGTCTGCACCGTGACCCCTGGTGTGTAGGTGCTCCAGGATCCCCCACAACTCCCACATGGCAGCTCCTGGGTGCTCAGGACCACTGGGGGTGTCAGGACAAACACGTGGCACTCGCTGGCATCCCACCCAGGAGTTATGAAACTGTCACTCGCTCAGGCTGTCCCCAGACAGTGCCAGCAAGGCCTGCTTTCACCTGATTGGCATTTTTGGCTGCTATTACTGAGAGGCAGTTTTGGAGCTTTGGGACCTGCTGAGGAGAATGAGGCCAAATTCCTAGCCTTTCTGCCTCCTCACTTTTGCCCTGCTTTCTCCTTTCTGGAAAGTTTTCCCATGCTAAGTATAGCTCCTAACAGGTGCATGACCAAAGGGCACTGTCAGGGATGCAGCTGTCCCCACAGAGGCCTGGATCCATCTCCATCTGTCTCACTGGAGCTGTCCATGCTGCCTAGCTGAGTTCTTTGGACACAGGATTGGGGATGCAGGCAGGAAATACACGTACACACACACACGCAGAGGGAGGAGGATTATGCCAGGGAATGCCACAAACAAAGCTCTGACATCAAACTAATGCATCCTTTGAGGCTTTAAAGACCTCTTGGCACTTGCAGGCAGGCTGCCAGCTAACTCATCTCTCATCTCTCTTCCTTGCCATGCTACCAGCCTGATGCCAAGGTCAAGCTTTAAAGGAAAGCTGGCTGCTCTGTAATCCCTTGTGCCTCATTTGGGGATGCCACAAAACTCGTAAGGATCAGTGACAGAAAATGTTTGACTGGGGCTGAGGCCAGAGTGATGCCTGAAGTGGTTCCCTTGGCCAGCCAGCTGCCAGTCCTGGCTCCCATCCTGCCAGCCCCACAGCACCCCTTCCAGCACTGGGGCTGCAGGTGATGCAAGGCAGTGACACAGGGAGCTGGGATCCCTGGAACACCCCAGAGTGGACAGGGGACATCAGGAGACACCTCCACATTCACAGTGGTAACAAGGTGTCCCAAGTTTGTAGGGGACAGGTGCTGGAGTGACCCTCCTGTGCACTGAGTTGATTCTGATTTTCATATCCCCTACACTGACTGTGTAGGGGATATGAAAATAGCAACAGGGATAAATGACAATCATGCTCACAAATCAAAGGTGCTTCCTACCCCTAAGGTGTCCTGGAATAATTCCAGGCTGACAGGACGTGAGGAAATAAGCATTTTGCAGCAGTCCACCAAGTGTTGCAGCAGGAACAGCTGATCTGATTCACCAGTCTGGGTCCTGGGACATGTGCTGTGCTAACAGGCTGGCTTGGCTTAATGGGAGGATGATGAAAACCATCTCCAGGGAATAGGATGGCACCGTGACATCAGCACCTCTGGAAGAGCAAAGGAGGAGGTTTCTGCAGTCACACTGGGCCACCACAGAACGTGCTCCAGACTGTGCTTTGGCCACACGTCTGAATTTGGGGAATCAAGAGCCCAACTCCCTGCTCAGACTGCGGGAAACTGAGTGACAACCAGCCCTCAAAACTCTGCCTGGGGCTCAGTGTAGGGGGGAGAGGGGCTGGGTGAGATGGACGTGTATAAATCCATAGCAGAGGGAAAATCCATTCTTTTGTTTAATTCTCTGTTCAAATGAGTTTTACAATGAAAGCATACTGCTGGTAGCAATCCAGTCACACCTTCCCACTGGAAGAATCCTGTATCCTGGGATCTGGGGTGACTTTCCTTCACCCTTTCACAACAACTCTTTTCAGGCAGAAGTGCTGACTGAAGCTCTTTGGGTCTCCAAAGACCATTCCATCAGCTCTGTGCTGCTGGGGCTGCCAGGCTGAGTTATCACAGGTCCTGCCCTCCCCTGCCATTAATACCTGCTCACCAAGGGAGCCCTGGCTAGCCCAGGCAGAGAAAGGCAACCCCGAGCTGCAGGAGTCTCCCACAGTAAGGAAGGAGGCATCAAAGAGAAAAGAGAGGAAAATAAATGTACCCCAGGAATCTCTGGATAGTCTTAATGGAGCTCAGACAGCCCCAGGAAAGGAAGGAATTACTGGGAGTCACGAACTTTCCTGCTGACATTCCCCAAGGAGTTCCAGCCCCAGTCCTGAGCCCAATGTCCCACAGCACTGTGTCCCACAGTCTGGGATCCCTTTCTGTCCCAGTCCAACCCTTTTCTGCCAGGTAGAGGGTCACACTCCTGTCCTGCTGTCACCTATGTGACTGTGCCTGGTAACACCTGTAAATCACCTTTCTACCAAAGCCTAGAGTAAACCAAGACAGAAGCAACACTCAGCACTTCAGCAGCACAGCTGGAACATCTGCAGTGTTATGCAATCCCCTGCCTGGCCAGTAATGGGACTGAGAAAGGGGTTTCTACTGACAAACCCAAGACATGGGTAAAATTCTCTTTGCTTTTGGTTTTAATCCCGGACTTTGAGTGCCTTAGCTGCAGGATTTGTGCCAGCAATGAGCACAGTTACCACTTGAACACTCCAGAACTGAACAGGATCAGTGACCAAACTGTCCCTGGCCAGGGACACCCAGCACCACAAATCCAACTCAGGGATATGAGCAGCCATGGTCAAACATCCTGCCTCCAGACAACATCCATGTTTATCATCCAAACAACAATCTGAGGGGTGGGGGGTGGGGGGGGTCTGATGTGCTCCATGGATTAGAGCTGGTGAATTAAGAACCTATAAAGATATTATCCAGGATCAGCCTTGAGAGCCCCAAAACACCCAGAGCCACAGCTTCACTACAAAGCCTTCAGAAACAGGGTGTTCTTCAGTCCCCAGCTCCTGGGGCCCGTGTCTGAATGCAAAATTCCACTTTTGTTACTGCAAAAATGGCATTCTGGGCTCCCACAGCTGAAGAGTCTGAGAATGCAGCTAAAGGATTAAACCCCTCCTGCCCAGACCTACAGTAAATAAAGAGAGTTAAAGTAGTTCTGCAAACTAGAAGCCAATTTTGTGACTGTATTAGGCAGATCTGGCATTCTTTGTACTTAGGAGAAGCAGGGCAGAATAAAGGGGGACTGACCAGAGGACTGGGATGGCCCTCTCCAATGTGAAGATTTCTGGAGGGGGAAGGGCTGGCAGAAAGGAGGCAGAGGGAGCAGGAGCAGACATTTGAGATACATTTACAAATGGATTTCTGAGCCAAAATTTCCCCTCAGTTGTGCCTGCACATCTCTGCAAACATACCTGGCCTCTGCACTGTGGGTTGAGGACAATTTAACCTGGAGTCTGAACAATGGGATTAAGCACTGGATCAGCAGAAAAATGGTTGCAGATAGCTACGATTTCTTTTGGAGAGTGATTGTTTCCCTGAGCCACATTGTGTAAGTGTCGGTGCCTTTGTGAGATTTAATGATCCAATTATCCCAGGGGTGTCACCTCCTCCCCTTGTGCATGCCCAGACCTGTTCTCCTGCCTCCATTCCCCTCGCCTGTTCTGCCAGCAGGCAAACACACCTTTGCTCCTCCTTCATGGGTAGTCCTCGACTTAATATCTCCCACGCCGAGGGATGGGTGGCTGGGGATGCCAGACCAGTGCAAGAGGCAGGCTCTGGTATGGGTATCTCACCTGAAAGGTGGCTATTTGGGAGCTGGTCATCTTCCATGGGTGAAAATCTAAGTTAATCTAAGTAATCTAAAGCAAAAATCTAATTAAAAAATTCTCATGAAAGTTATGTCAAGCTTTCCTCCCAAACATCACAGTGAGCCACCATCCTGGTCTCCAGCAGCTCTAGCCTCTGTCACACAGTACCTGCTCAGCATCCTAGCAGCTTCAGCTGGAACTCACAGCAAGGCTGGGAAGGAACTCACAGCAAGGAAGAAGATTGAGAGGGCCCTGGCAGACCACAGAGATTGAGGTGACACCCAGCCATAGATGAACCAGTCTCCAATAAGCCCCACAATCCCCCTCTAAGGAATAGCCACTAAATACTCCACAGACAAAGAAACCTACCTTTGGTACATGGCTGTTTGTAAAGCAACACCTGAGCCAAAAGCCCACAGAGCCATGGCAATGGGCAGTGCTGCTCCTCCCCACCACGGCAGGGTCAGGCCCCTGGGACAGTTCATCACACAATCCCACAATGGTTGGGTTGGAAGGGACCTTAGAGCTCATCCAGTTCCATCCCTGCCAGGGGCAGGAACACCTTTCAGTGGACCTGTTTGCTCCAAGCCCCATCCAGCTTGGCCTTGGACACTTTTAAATTCATTCCAGAGTTCAACAAGGGGCAGGCACTGGCATGGGGAAGGGGCAAAGCTCTTCTTCTGCTCTCCTAAGAGCAGCCTGCAGCAGGTCATCCAAGACTATCAGCTCCTCACCAGAATATCAAAAAAGCACTCTAACAACCAGAATTAGAGAGTTTCACCACAGGATTGTGCATTTATGTGCACGATCTGCAGGGACTCCAGCTCCAGTGACAATCAGAGCAACTCCTGCCTCTCCTGCTCTGGGGAAGGAGCCAGCTGGGGTCAGGAGGGAATCTCCCCTCACAGGGTAGTATTGCACAGTTATGGGCATTATGGGATTTTGATGTCTTCCTTTAAGGCATCCGGCTCAGCTTCTGATGGAGACAGGATACAGGGTTGGAAGTTCTATTGGTCTGTTCAGCTCAAACGGTTTTTATGTCCTAATACAAAATTAATGGTTCTCTCACTGAGACTCTATGAGGTAAAGCTGCCTGCTCTGGGCATTCCAACTGGCAAAGCCAAAGTGGGGCTGAAAACTTATTCCTTCCCAATGCTCCTGGATGGAACACATCCCTCAGCTCCCACCCAGGCTCACTGACCCTCCTACACCAGTACAGTCCCCCCCAAACTCTCTGGAGCAACACAGTGATGCTGGACCCTGATGGGCTGCAGTTTGGAGCTCCCATGCTGGAGGGGCCCTCAGCCTTTTGCCTTCTCTGCCAGGGACAGCAGATCCACAAATCCCTGCAGCACCAGCTGCAATGCAGGTGGGTTGCAGGCACTTTAAACCTGACTGTGCCACCTCTTCAGCAGCCTCTCCTGTTGACTAAAGGGCTGCCTGGCACATTAGGCAGGACCAGCTGTCTCAAAAACTATATTTCAGGATTCACACAGAGGTCCCTTCTGATTGTATGGAACAACACCTCATTCATCATTCAGAGAGCCAGACAGAGCCACTCATCTTCACTCGATGACACCTTTTATCTACAAACACCTAGACTGACTCACAACCAGCCTGTGAACCCATCAGGATCTTTTTTACCACACCAGGGGCATGTTTTCCTGGCTCACATCCAGTACAGTGCTGGAGGCTGGAAGAATTCCTTGCTCCCATGAGGACTTTTTCAGGATTTTTCTGAGTAGACACTGTGCTCTAGTGACTGGAGCAGGCTGTTTTCGTGGAGATGATTATTTTGGTACCCAAGTGGAAGCCAAGCTCTGCAATTGCTGTGAGTGTGGCTGGCCTGTGGCTTGCCCTGAGGGAATCCATGGCACTGCTGGGAATTCTGAGCCCAGAGTCCTGACTCAGGCATTCTACAAAACCACAGGGCCTGCTGCTTCCAGGCACATCTTTGTGCTCCTATGTCTCTGCTGGGGCCAGCAGAGGGATGGAAAAGGCAGAATTTGAACTGCTGGACCCACAAGAAGGAGAAATGTGAGCAGCAGTGATCTCCCACAGTTGCAGCTTCAGAAGCCTCTTCCCTTTGTCTTTGTGTCCAGCTGTGAAACTGCAACAACTTCCACCATCCTCATCTTCCTACTTCCACCTGATCCTCTCCAACACATCTCCACCTCACTGAAAGCTGCCACAGAGCTCCTCTGCCTCCTCCAAGCCACTGCCATAAAGAGAATAATTGTGCACTGGTGCTTTTGGGGGAGCTTTCACACACGCAACTTAATTCACTGGGAAAGAGAACTAAAATATTTGGCCCTGACTCTGAAATAGGGAATTTCTCTTGGTGGCCCTTAGACCTCAGTGACAAACTGACCACACAGAATCAATGAGGCAAAGGACCAGAGCCCCTGAGGACATCCTGTGACACCAAACACTCCTGCTGTGCCCCGCTCTGATCACAGCTCCATGCTGAACCCTTCTTTCACCCCTCAGCTCTGTCTGTCTAGGGGAACAATGTCTTAATTCCTAGAGGGATGTTGACCAAATCATAAAGATGTAATGACATTGTCTGGGCTGACACACTGATCAATGTCTTTCATGCAAAATTATGCTTTCTGCAACTAATAAATATTGATCCTTTTTGTTCCTGTGCAGCACTGCAATAAGGAGTGACTTAAATGTTTGCCAGCTCTGAGCTTCTGCCATTGTTTTCCAGTCCCCAGCTCCCTGGCAGCATCCCTCTGCACTTCCTACTGACACTGGTGCCAGTGCCTGATCCCAAGGAGGGCACAGCACCTCCATGCACATCCACCTCCCTCCGTTCTGTCCTTTGAATGGTGCTTATGTTACAGGGGTTCATGGGAAGCAGCAGAAAATAAATGGAATTGGAGGGAGTGCTGGAAAAGGGGAGCAGGGTCATGTCCTGGGCACATTTAGGATAATAAACAGGAGGAACCAGGCCAAGTGCAGAACAAATAGAAACATTTACAACTGCTTGGCCTGGGGAATCGTGTAAGTGCTAATAGGCTCAGTTCAGACTCCTTAAATCAAAGCTCTGGGCTCGGCAGCCAGCGCCTGCTGACAAACTTTGCTGGACACAGGGATCCATTCAGCCCTGAAGGAAGGCTGTACTCCATGTGGCAGCAAGTCCTGCTCTATTTGCTCCTCTTCTGGAGAGGGGTCAAGCAGGACTCTGCCCTTCACACCCACTTGGCTCCCTCAGCTCCACTCCACAATGCCCAATGGCCACAGGCTGCTCCTGTCCCCACACGTAATCCCAGAGTGATGTGATGGCACCCCTCAGATTGGGGTCTGGGACCCTCTTTCCTCCAGGTCTCACTCCATTTTGTCTCATTCTCCCATCTCCCCACCCCCAGTTGGAAGAGGAGCCTTTCTCAGTCTCCCAGGAGTGCAGAGAAGGGAGCTGCACCAGAGAGCACAAGGTGTGAACTCCAAGCCAGAGCTGCAAATGGATTGATGATGACAGGCAGAGGCCTGGCTTCAGTCACTGCTGCCTGGCAGCCAGGCACTGATTGGATTTGTACACCATACATATTTTGGGAGCACACTACCTTCCTCTGCTGAAGGGATTCAAACCCATCATGAGCAGAGTTCAGCTGCAACAGTGAACCACAAAGCAGGAAGGGCCAAAGGTCTACAGTGCCCTGTACAGCCTCAGTGAAATATGCCCTGCTCCCTTCCCCATGCAGACAGCAGAGTGCTGGGAAGGCTTTTAAGGCAAAAAAACCTACAGATAAATACACTGCCTCTGGATTACAGAGCTTAAAATATGATGGCATCTCCACAGATTGTGAATGGGTTCCCTGAAGAACTCCTTCAGTTCTGAGACCCTATCTTTCCCATTCCCCTCCTGGGAGAATTGGAGAGGCAAAGGGCTGCTGTTCCAGCAGATTTGCAGGAGTGGGAGTTGAAGAATCAATGAAGCTCTGAAAGCCAGTGGGGAAAGTCATTCTGCACCTTCCTGACACCAGGAATAAATGATTCAGTGGGAAAGGGAAAAAAAAGTCCAACAACCCTCAAATGAGGCTGGAATTACCCTCTGGAGAGATATTTCATCTTGAGGAATTGTGTATGCTGCAGTGTTCATCTTACTGAGCCACAGCAAGGCTTTAATATCCAGCAAAAGGTCAAACCTAAATGGGAATTGCCAGATCCTGCTGGAGCTCCTGACTGCACAGGAGCTCCCAACCCTCATAGTGAGCAGCTATGCCCAAGCTGAGGCCTGAAACAGGGAATGGAGCTGAGCTGGACCACGTAAGGAAATCTCCCTTCCTGGTGGGATCCTAGACACAGCTCAGCCCTGCACTCACTCCCTTTGCATGGGTACAAAAGGAACAGACCTGCCTGCCTGGGTGTCTTGAGAAGGGGGAGTTTAGAGAGAATGCTGTGAGCTTCCAAATGTTTCCACCCAAGGGATCTGATTGTCAAGGAAGGTGGGATTTCCAGGTATCTGAGGGCTGCAGGGGCAGCTGTCAGCTGCTCCTCAGCTGGAACATCAATGCTTGAGACACTGCCAGTGTCCTCCAAGTCCAGTGAGGCCTGCAGGGCCCATCAGCTCCCTATGGATAGAGAATTCTTCCCACTTTCACCACTTCTGCTTTGGTACTGCTGCTGTCTCACTCCACCCACACATCTGCTTAGCCTCTCCTTGGTAATTTGTACTCTTCTTCCTTCCCTCAGACTCACTCTGCCCTCTGCAAACCTGGTATCACTATCCCAGGCTGTAGCAGAGCACCAGGGATAACTTAGGCAGAGAGGCAGTGAAGGCAGAGGTTCCCAGGGAGCTTCCTGTCTCCTCTACACCGTGACAAAAGTGAGTGTCCAAGAAAAGAAAGGAGGGAACTGAGCCCTCCCTATAGCATCCACCATCCCCCCAGGAGGGCACAATGCTCATCAGTGAGCTGAGCTGAGGGGTTTTGGGGTTTTTTTTACCTCAGCAGAGCTGAAAATCTGCTTGAGCTTTGAGATTCATAGCAAAACTGGTCTCATGCTACAGGCTAAATCCAGACCCTGCAAAGAAACAGATTTGGGAACTATCAACAATCCTGACACCCACCTCAGTCATCCCACACGATGTGGAGCCCTCCTGCTTTCCTGTCCAGGACCTTATCAACTTCTACCAATGTATCTTCATCCTACCCAGCAGTTCCAGCTGTCCTTTCAGCCCTTCCTGGCCCAAGGTGCCATCCATGATGGGCAACACACTGGTTTCTGTGCCAATGTGGAAGAACATCCACTGGGGATGAAACTACCACTCGCACTTCCATTTGTGACTCAAGCCAGATTTCACTATGTACAGAGAGATTAAATTTCTCCAAGGTTAACACAAGCTAATTTTTTATTCAAATATTTACAGTTAGAGCTTACCAGAAAATCAACAGGATTCTGCTGGACAACACTCAACTATCCACATCCCTCAAAGGCAAACAGGGCTTTTTTAAAGCATCTTGAGAAGCCTTCCAGAATGAAGCCCTCATATTGCTCCCGGGCTAGGCTGGGTCTGTGCCATACATCCATGTCTCTGAGGGAAGCAGGAAAAATTTGCTGGTCTTTTCTTTCTGATAATACACCCACATGACACAGCCAGAGCAGGTCACCAGCCCCTCACACAGACAGAGGAGGTGGAGACCATTCAGAACTGCATCCATCAGTCACATACTTGGGAAGCCCATGCTGTGGAAAATGGGGTCAGATTGCTTCTCCCCGTGTTTGGCTTTGTAGAGCTGTTTGTGTCTCCTGGATGCAAGACTTCCCTGGCAACCAACCGGAGCTGTCATTTGGAGATCTTGTCCTTTCTATCCAGGATGTTTAAATTCAAGCCTCAAACTTGTGGTTGGCAGGGAACGGAGGCAAACAAAGAGCCAAACAATCTGCTGTCAGCTCCTGACTGCCCGGCCTGCACAGTTATCCCTCCTGTCCACAGGGAATGTTGGAGTACAGAGGCAGTGGCTTGAGGGCCTGTCACAGATTTAAGCTGCTCAGACTTTCTGAGCCTGTATGTTCAAGGCCTTGGGAGCTCTCTGGGCCTACATTTCCCACAGACTTACAAGACAGAATTTAAAAAATCCAATAGACAATAAGTCTATTTAACATTTAGGCTTTGCTCCCTCCTCTGCAGGGTCTGTTGTTTCACCAGCGGAGGGAAGACTGAACTCACCCACAGCTGCACTAAACATCTGGGGCTTGGGGAACATTCCCTGACTGCTTTTGAACCTTTGTTTGCTACTCCCCCAACCCCTGATCCTTTTTGACATGTCAGCCTCTACTTGAGGCTCCCCTCACCCCCTCCTGAGACTGCTCCTGTCTGCTGTGTGTGCACCTGAGGTTTAATGGAAGTTTTCTGTTAGGGAAGTTTGACAGAGCAGCTGTGTCAGGGGCAGAAGCTCAGGTAGAAATTGCCTTCTCCCTCCTCTGCTCCTTTCCAAGGGTTAAGAGGGAAGGTGAGCACAGGCTGGATCCCTGTGTGAAGAGCTCTAAAGGGAGCACAGACATTCTCAGATATTACTCCCACCAGTGGATTTAAGTCTCCCTTCCCCAGTTGGACAATCAGTTTTCCAAGGGAGTCAACGACTTTTCTGAGGCTTTTCTAATAGGCAGTGCTTTTCTGGGATGAAGTTCCTGCCTTGAAGGTGTCTGATCTCTCCCAGTGCCCTGGGGCTTTCTGCTTACTCTGCTTTCCCATGCAACCAGGTCTTGCAAAGGCATCCCATGCCATCTTCTCTCCCTGCTGGATGCAGAAACATTTCCCAGCAGCCACAGTGTTTGTGTACGGTCCCCTCAGCCCACCAGGCCCACAGGCAATGCAGGATTGTACACAACTCCTTCCTCTTGGTTGTCACCACCATCCCCTCTAACCAGGCAAACCCCAGCCCTACAGATGGCAGGTCAGCCCTCCCTGCAGTGCTGAATAAGGGAACACAGAGGCGAGGGGCAAGGGGAATGCAGACAGTATCCTAAACAAATCTGCTGTTTACAAAGTCCCCTGTAAACTGTTTACATTGCTGGGGAGAAAGCATGGAGGAACAGCAGCTGGAGAGTGCTCTTCCCAGTGGGAAGAACTGCACTCCTGTTTGCTCCACTGCTGTGGGAGGGAGTGGAGCTGATGCATATTTGGAAAGGGCACAAAGGCAAGAGAGAAAAGAAGAGGCAGCAAAACCCCAGTACCACCCACTCCCCCAGCCTGTCAGGAGCTCTGGCTACCTCAGCACTGCCTCCCAGAGCACACTCGGAGGAAGATGGTCTGTCCCTGGGGTGCAAGGTGACAGGGAACAGCCAGCCTCAGGCTCCAAGCAGTGCCTGTGGTGGTGAGGTTGAGCTGTTCCCTGCTGCCAGAGGAAGCATCCTGAGGGAGCCAGCACTGAAGCTCACTTGGAGCCACTTGGCTCTTGGGCTGTGTGAAGAGCCTTGTGACTCTCATCCCTCAGAAATGTGTGTGTGGTGCTTCCTGCACATGGTTAAACACAGGGCCTCAGGAATCCCAGCAAGAACATTGTAAAGTGCTGGCATTAAATAAAAGAGCGTTCCTCTAATCTCCTTGTTTCCTGTCCATGGAAAGTTCCTTGAAGTGCCTGTGCTCACAGAACACCCGTGACCCAGCTGACCAGCACAACACACAGTGTGACTGCCCAAGCCCTGGGGGCTGCCACGGGGCAGCAAAGGCTCTGAGGGAAGACAGGGAAGAGTTAAACCTCAAACACCCTGGATCGGTCCTCTTCACACTGGAAGGTTGGTTTTGTTACTTGAGCAGGATGTGAGAAAACACAGCCTCCACTCAGGGAAGGTGATAAGTGCTGTGAGCCTAGAAATAGTCCCAGAGGGGTACAGGAATGGGCAGCCAGCTGGAGAAGCAAGGACAGGGAAAACATCCTCCCTACACATGATATATATACACAAACTCTGATCTGCTGGTTGGAAAGGAATACAATGTACAATGACTAAAAAAACAAAAAAGTAAGTGGGCAAACTCAGGCTGCCCAGAGCAGCTGTGGCTGCCCCATCCCTGGAAGTATCCAAGGCCAGGCTGGACGGGACTTGGAGAAACCTGGGATAGTGGAGGGTGTCCTTCCCCATAGCAGGGGGTAGAATGAGATGATTTTTAAGGTCCCTTCCAACCAAAACCAGTCTGTGATTCTCTGAATACAGGTACAATGATTTTTAAAATAAAGGAAGTGGTCAAACTCACCCATTTGGTGTGAAGGGCAGGCAGGGACACCGCAGTGCTCCATCAGCAAGGGTAAGGGTTGTTCATCCCCGTTTACTCTCAAACACAGAATAACTCCACACTCAGCACCTTCACCCTCCACCCAGTTGATCTTCTGGGGTCCAGTTGTGTCCCTTTCCTGACCAGGAAGAGGATGGAGGGGTCTCCCAGCAGAGCCAAACATCTCAGCCATCTGGAATGTCAGCAGCATCTGCAGGACCTTTCAAGAACTGAGCTGAAAGAAAAACAACAGAGAAAAAAAACACTCAAACTTTGTCAGGCCAAGTCATTACAAAAGGCCATCAAGTTCCTTTGTTGAAGTAAAAAAACTCAAATCCAAAAACACTTTTCACAGCCAACCCCAAAGAAAATTCGTTTGGTTTTGATTTCAGAAGTTTTTGTGCAGCTCTTAAAACATCAGCCAGCTACATTTCTGAATGAAACGGCTCCTCAAAATGAAAACTTGAGCAATTTTGTTTTAAACTAAGTCAGAAAGGACTGGAGCTGTAATCCCACAGGATTTGGGTGTGTTTCCTTGGCTCAAAATTACTTGTTGAGTTTGCCCTGAATTTTGCAGATATTTTTGCTTGACTCCACTTGGCTCAGGCACAGTAACAAAGCACCCTCAGAGTCCAATCCTTGCAGAGGAGCAGTGACCTGCAGGGATACCCCAGTGCTCCCTAAGCTTTGACAAACCCCCTGTGGAGGTGGGTAGGCACAGTTTGGAATAGGTGTTAGGGCTTTTTGGTGAGTGAGCAGCCTTTCCCACTTCTATTTTAATTGTTGAGGGTCACTTCTCTTCATACAACCAGCACAGCCAGGGTGAAGAGATTCCTTCAGGCAACATATCCAGTGTGAGTACCTTGCCTAAAAATCCCACAGGAAAAGGCAGAGGGACAGAACATCAAATTAATCTATCATAAATTCCCTAAAGCTTGGTGTGACAGGCTGGTCAGCACCTGTGTCCTGCTACTGGCAAAGTGATCATCTCTTCCCTTCTTTTTCCCAGGGGTTTTATTACTACAAACCTTTAAAATGGCCAGGAATTAGCCCACACATTTTCTCAGCCTGAAGCTCCAGACTCACATGTCAGGCAATGTCCCAAAATCATCTGCTGGAATGCTGTCCCAGACATCTACCTAGAGCAGCCCTACACTCTCTGCCTCCTCCTGGGCCTTCCAGGAGCATCCCCATCCCTCCCCATTGATTTAGAGGATGTCTGGGATATGGTCTGTTCCCCTGGGAGCTGTGGGAAAGGGAAAAGCAGAGCTGGAGGGCAGCAGGGGCCTGGTTTGGGGTGGGGATCTGTGCTCCCCATGCTTGCAGGGAGCAGTGGGAGTTGCTCTCCTCATCCATTTCTAGACAACCCTCCCCACTGGCATGCCGAGGGCCCTTCCAGGCACAGAAGTATTCAGGAATTCTTGCAATTAATTCCCTGTCATCCCCAAGATAGCTCTGCTGTGTGGAGAAATGCCACAGACCAGCAATTAGGGGGCAAAGACAGACTGCCAAGGGAGGCACTGAGGTCACACCTGCGCTGCTCCAGAGCTGTGCCAGGAGAAAGCCCTGAGCAAGCTCCGGAGGGAACAGCAGCTCCTAAGCCAAACCCAAGTAATAAGATGGTCTTGTAGGGGGAAAGATTAATCATTATTGGCAGCAAAGAATGTGCAAGTCTAACAAAAGCTAAAGGTTTTTTTTTTTTTTATTACAGTCCAACTGCAGCTGGGAAGACAATGTTAGCTAAGAATCATTAAATCTGTTGCAAGAATAAATTTTCTTTGATCCCAACCATAAAATGGGAGTAAAATCCTCTTAAGCCAGCAGAAGCTCCTAATGGAACAGACATTATTATTTTTTTGCAAACCAATAATAAAAAATAAAAAAGGGTTAGATTATTACGTGAATAGATTAGGCTCCCAAATGGCAAATATTTACTCAAGCAAAACCTGCCTAATTTAATACCTGCCTCAATTAATTTTTCAGTTTGGGATTATAATTGAAGGGAATAAGGGCATTTTCTGATTTATACAAACAGGGATTTGTGAACCCTGTTTTGCCAGAATTTAGGCAGGAGAAGAAGGACCTAAGGAAACTTTCCCTTGCTAACCCCCAGGTAACATCAGTGCTGCTGCACATGCCAGTGATGAGCTGGCAGCTTCTGCAAGCCTGGAAGATGGGAGCTGAAGCCAAGGTCCCCTCTCACAGTTGGTCATTAAATTTCCTGAAACATCTGACCAGAAGGTCACTCCTGATATTATCAAATATAAAAAAATATTACAGAAAAATTGAAGTAATTCCTTACTGCAGTCTGATTTAGTCCCTGCTTTCATGGCAAGCTTGGGGTTCTCTTACCTCAGTGCTTTTCCCTCTCTGCCAGATCCAGATGTGGGAAGGGAGTGAAACTCTGAGCTCCAGCATTCACACAGTCTCCTGGTGCAGATCTGGCTGTACATTGTGCACAAGGGTCAGTGGGGACAAAAATGAGAGAGAGAAATGGATTCAATAATGAAATCTTGAAGTAAAAATGTGGCTGGTCAGGTGACAGTGACAGAGAAGGTCAGGAGTACCTTAGACCCAAACAGCTCTTAAATCCAGGTAAGAAATGGGACATCTGTGGCAACAGCAGAATCATCAGAAATAGCTGTTAATCCCAAATTGGGAGCAAGTACAGTCCAGAGCTTGCCAAGGAACAACATGTCAACAGGATTACGGGCAAACCTTATGGGGCAGCTGTGATTCTGAAGGCCTGAGAAGCAAGTTATGATCAAAGAGCCACGCAGGCACAAGGGGAAACAGCATGGAACCCAGAATCCCTCTCCTGAAGGCAGATGGAGGTGAGTGACAGCCCAGCAGATCCTTTCCAAAACACCCCCCGGGTCCCAGGAGCAATGGATGGGGGACTGCTCACGTGACGCTGACTGACACGCTGTGAGATTGTCTGTGGGAAAGGAACAAGAGGGGTAATTTTATTGTCATGTCCCGCAGGGGGGTGTAAGGAAAATCACAGCATGAGAAAATGACAGTGTATCTGTCTGAGGTCATTTGCATGCCCGGATAATCTGTGGGAGGAAAGCCAGAGTTGCTGTGCTTGACAAGAGGCAACACCACGACAATGGGCCTGGGAATCGGGAGATTTGCAAGCCCCGAAACCAGCCTGGTGTTTGCTGCTCTCAGAAACCAAAATGACCTGATTTCATCATTTAAGCTTCCAATGATTACACTGTCCTCCCTCATTATGGGCTGTATGATTGTCTCATCTTGCTGATTGCACAGAGGGACAGTCCCACGCTCAGAAGTGTGCCCACATCCCAAGGACACACTTAGGGGACACAAAGAGACCATACACAGGCAAAAGAGCACAAACATGAAGGCAGACACTGGCTAGCAGTAGTTGTGGGCAGCCACTGCAGCCCAGAAGATTTTAGCAGGGATCTAGAAGGAAAAAAAGGCTTTGTCAGTGGTTACAGGTTGCTCCCCTGCTGCAGAAGGAGTAACATGGGAGGAACACGCTGTGGCAGGTGGGAACTGGCATGGCTGGCAGGAAAACTCGGGATCTCTGCAGCAGAAAATCCAGCTGATGGTTGGATGGAGCAGGGCCAGGAGGACAGGCTGCCTGCAGAAGGCACAGGCACTTCACAGGGACTGTGAGATGGTGACAGGTTGGGTGACACTCACTCACACAACCCTTTAACACTGCAATGCCAGAGGCTCCCAGGAAAATCCCAACGATAAGGTGTGTGGGACTCTGCACAGCACTGATAAGTGTGGCAGAAATCTGATTGCTTCGAAAACCTGGGCATTCCAAAGGGATTTCAGCTGGGTGCACAGGGAGGATGAGTTGGATTTTAGAGATAACCTTTGGGAAGAACCATCCAGCTTTCAGCAGGGCCCAGATATGGGTATTTAGAGAAGGGTCAAGTCAAAGAGAATGGAGGGGGTGAGTGGATGGTGAGAAAGAAACACCAAGAAAGGAGCAGGGAAGAGCAAGTATGAGGAGACTTAAAACTGCTGAGCTGAAGGCAGGAGGTAGGTGTCCAGGAAGGGCTGTCAGAAAGCAGAATGTGAATTAATTTGGACAGTGCAGGGCAGTTTAGGAGGAAAGTGATTGCTCTGTGAGTCATCAGCAGGACATTAAATATGCAACATTTGTAAATAAGGTCACCCCTATAGGGAACACAGAGCAGAAAGAGAGGAGGGCTGGGCAAATAGTCAAGGATGGAGCAGGTGAAGTAGCTGACACTACCTGAGGATTGTCAAGCAGAGCAGGCACAGCCTCAGATCCATCAAGGCAGAGGGAACCATGTTCTCCTTGGGCAGAGGGGAATAACAAACCTCCCCCTCCACCAACAGGTAGACTTGTCACTACCAGACCCAAAGAGAAAGCGAACTGTGATGTCAGCGTGCTAGTGGTAGCCATGGATTAGAAAAGACAAGCCCACAGCTGCAGCTGGCAGGGAGCTGTATGGGAAGCTGAGCCTACCCAGCATTATTCAGCTGCTTCCCAGGCACTGCAAGAGCCAGAGCTCGTGTCTGTGATTGCAGGGGCAGGAGCAGTGGGATCCTGAAAGGCTCAATTGACCCCAGGTTACAGAGCCAGCTGGGCACACGCCAGGGCTGAGCTCACCCACTCACCTGGAGCTGGCTGGGAAGCAGAAGGCAGCTCGAAGGGAATGCCAGGTTACCTTGTTGCTGGCAATGGCCTCTCATTTGTCAGCGAGGGATGCAGGCAATTTACACAGGGATGTGGGAGTATTGCAGGTGTTAGGCAGCCACCCTGAGCGCTCAAGACAACAAAGAGATCCTGAAAAAAAGCAGATCCATTTCTAGCTGCAGAGAGGCTCTTAGCAAGTCCAGCAGGCCCCAGGCAGAGCTAGAAGAAGGGGGGCTGGGAACGGACCACTGGGACAATTGTCCAAGAACAAAAGGGCTGCATTAAAGAGCCTATTCTGGCAGTTAAGCCAGGTTTAAGCAGTTTTGCTGCTGTCTAATCTGAGGGTAATAATGAGTCAGTCTTGCAACATGGAAAGCCTGGCCAAGTCAGTGGAGAAGAGAGGGTGAGGCACTTAAGCTGTCCAAACATTATGTTTCTGTCTGCATGTTCAAGACAAAGGCAAATCACTTTCTGGTTTAAAGCACACAATCCCTGATGGAAGCAAGATATTATACAGACCTGATGTGGTGCTTCGATGAGGTGAGGAGCCTTAACATCTCCATCTGGTACAACCCCCAGAGGCAAAGTTCAGTGGGCTGGTGCCAGGGTGAGTGGCAGAGGTTATCCAAAAGCCAGGCTCCATGAAATGCAGTTAGTCAGAACAAAGTGGCCTGGTCTCTGCAGGCTGCCTGCTTTCCTGTTTACCTGACCCAGCAATCCAGAATTTCTTTTACACAGATTCATTTATAAAAGAACCTAGTCTACAAAGCACAGCTTAGCCCATATTTCCACTATCAGACTTCATCAGATCACTCCAGGCTCTGAGACCACTGTCTCCACCCAGTAATAGACATTATCCTCAGGCTTTCTGTGTGTTTATGTCACCCTTCCATTTTCCCTTCAGATATGACACGCAATTGATAGAAAATATGTTATAAACTCTTGTGCTCTGGAGTTCTGCCACCTCTGATTGCACTCATTTGAGACAAGGATGTCATTTCAAAGTAAATCAATAAGCAAGGCTTAAAAGGGTCCTACAGACAGAGGCTGGGGGCAGCACCACCTCCCCCTCCCCAGTGAGCTCTGCTGTGCTTCAACTTAACCAAGTAAATGGCTGAAATCCAAACAAGAAAACACTTCCCAAAGCTCCCAGTGTTGCTTTACAGTATGGGAGTAGGGGCCAGGGCCTGTCTTGCACCTGGAATGGCACCTCCAGTGTTCAAAGTCCCTGGAGTCGCCAAATGAGCATGAATGGGTGTCACAGCACAATCAGGGCTGATGGGAGGGTCTCCCAGGGATCATCAGGAGGGATACCCCTCACTGTCAGCCTGTGGTACCCACAGGGGGCTCCAGCCAGGGTCTCCTGGTTGCTACAGGTGGTCCTGGAGGCACCCAAGGAAACATCTCAACCCCAGTGAGAGATTGGAATGGCAAATCTGGAAAGCCTGGGTTCAGAAAGGGGCCATGAACCTGCCACTCTTACTGAAGACATTTAGAGCCCCTCAGGCTTGCCATCACATGGAGAGTAATACATCCAAGTAGAGCATACATAGATTTATTTGGGAATCCCAGGGGAGCACATCTTCACCCCTAGTTCACCTTTACACTGCTTGTGGCTTCTCGTACCTCCCAGCACATCAACAGCCATACAGACACAGGATCTGATCTTTGGGAGTCTCCTAGGAAGCTCTAACAAGGTTGTACCTCCTCAAACATCTCCTCCAAAGTGACTCATAATGGACCCCATGAGCACAGTATGGACTGCTGGCTAAACACTTCCCTAGGGAAGAGCTGAGAGGGGGGTTATTGATCACCAGGATTGGTCCTGCTCTCCAGGATCAATGCACACATGGGCAAGGGAACTACCAGAGAAACCTCTGACACAAAGCCTGCTTGGATGCACCCACAGCAGGATTTGCAGAGCAAATGAACTCCACTGGTTGAATTATTTGGATTTTTTTTTTTCTTTCAAAATCTCCAAAGGCTGCTTAGACACAACACTGACAACTCAGTGGCCTTTCTTCCTCTGTCTTGCAGGGAACCTCCTCAGAGAGGAGGGGTGCTGTTGCACACAATGAGGATGAGGAGCCCCTCACTCTGCCACCAACCAGCTGTTGGGTTTTTGCCTGGCTGCATCTTCAGTTGAGATCTCCATTACCTGTGTGCTGATGGTTGTATTGGTGTGTCTGCCTGGGCTTCCTCGGGCCAATTCAGGACATCTGCTTGCTGTTCCCAGCTCTGCTGCTTTTGCTTGATGTAAAACAGAATGAATCATTCAGAGTAGAAGTGATCTCTCGTTTTGGTTGTCTTCATGGGCTGCTCTCTGTTCAGTGCTCTATGCTCTGTTTCCAAATCCAGCATTATGTGTGCAGAATCTGACTGGGGGGATTTACACCACCAGAATATATATCCAAAGTAGCAATAACACACAGCTCTGGAAGAGCCTCCCACACAACATACTGGCACAGTAAAGCTCCTCCTAGAGACATGTGGGATGAGCAGCCCACACGTCTCCTGCACAACCAGATTACTCAGCCTCAGAGTGCTGCTCAAAGCAACATTTTCTTGGGATTCAGGGAGAGATCCCACAGACTGCTGCTCTCTTTTGTGGCAGTCCTCATTCACAGAGCTATTACTCATCCATCAAGGCTGGATACCACCAAGGTGCTCTGAACTATCCCAGCCTGCACATAAAGCTCCTGCAAGCTGCACAGAGTGACACAACCCCCAGAAACCATATCCATGGCCATATCCATGACATTCCCATGTGTCCAGATCCTCCCCTGCACAGCACCAGGCATCTGAATTGCACGTACTGGTGTGGTGCCTCGGTTTCTCTCTGTTCCTCCAGCACAGGCTTCCCTGCCCCTCACCCAGGCAAACCCCAAATTCAAAAGGCCAAATTCTTCTCTGTGTCTATGCAAATCAGTCCCTTGTCTCCCCTGCAGAGCAAGGGGAACCCTCCCACCTTGCCCAGGACTGCAGAGTCCTGTTACATGACCCCAGCGCAGCACTTCCAACCCCAGAGCTGCTTTTCCTGCTCTGGGCACTTGCAGCACTGAGCACCTTTAGGGGTGCTCAGCCACGGGGTAATTAATGAACACATGTGATCAATTCTATTATCTACAACTTGAAGGCAACTCTTATCAAGGCAGAGCTGGAGCTGTGCCCGCCCAGGGCACAGCCATATCTGGGGCTCAGGACCTTTGCTCGCTCATTGTCCCTGGCTGCTCAGGGAGTCAGGTGGTGCCGTTCCTAGAAGGTGAATAAATTATTACTGCAAATTACTCTGATGAAGTGGCTTTTATTAGAAAGCCAGACACAAAGGGAGTTTGCTGATTGGCTCTCAGTGATGTCATACCCAGCACAGCACTCAAACGCAGAGATACGAGTTTTCTCGACTATATTTTGCATATAATTTTAATTTTCTCCTGGCAATAAAGACACCAGTGGAGCCTTTCACTCGGGGGGAGGCTGGGGGGGTGGTGTCTGTACTGCTCGAGTGCCTGATGAAAGAGAAGTAGCCTTTGTTCCTCTGTCTTGCAGGGAACCTCAGGCTAACAGTTTGCACCCACAAAGGCACTGTGGTTTATTGCTCTATTACAAACCCATCACTCCATTTTCTTAGGTGGAGAGCAGAGAAATTAGCATTTTTTTCTTTTGGCTTCATTGTATCTAAAATCATTCTGATCACAGAGATTTTGCTATTTACAAGCTGAAGCTGAAAGTACAGATAAAGCAACAGCTTTCTGATTGTCATCAGAAGGTGGGTACAGGGCTTTGGGAAAAAACCAGACAGCAAAATCCCAACTAATTATTTATTTTCCAAGTTTCACATGGAGGTTGTTCCTCCCTGCAAAGCCACTGTGAGTTCTCGGTGAGGTCTGTCAGAGGCAGGCTCACGACCAACACACCGCGTGCTCTCTTTCCTCTCCTCTAATTGAATGTCCTATCGAACTCACAGAATTTGCCTAGGAAACGTTCCAGCTTTAATCATTTCTGGATGCAACAGGCTTGCTGGTGCAGCTCAAACAGCAGAGCCCTGTGTGGAGAGCAGGCATGGAAGTATCCCTTGTCTCACTGAACTGGAATGAACTCCCAAATTCAAGAGAAGGCTGTGGTTTCCTCAGCAGCTCCCTCACGCAAGGCTGCTGCAGTTCTGGGCCCCTGTTGTCCCTGCTGAACCTAGACATGGGCAGAGGGGAAGGTTTTCCATATCTTTCTGCCTCCATTATGTACCACCGAGGTGTAAATTTTGCTGGGATGGCCAAGTGCAACATTTCCAGCCCTGGAAACAGGCTCCTGCTTGTTCTGTGCAAACACTGGGCTCTCCTCCAACAGAGCCAGCACAAATCCTGAGCTGACCTACAGTGCCTGCCTATTCCCCTTTGATTATGGCTCCGAAGTCATTTGTCCTACAAGGGCAGAAAACAAAACACATCTATCACTTGCAAGATGTCCTGGAAACCCCCAGACAGTTGCACTGATGAAACTGGACACTGAGGGCTACTGGAGAACTCAAACATAGTTAGATTTGCTGTTCCCAGTCCTGGGGTCATGACTCTCTGCAACATCATCAACTCCACTTTATTCCAGGTGGCTCGCAGTTGGAAATCATTCTCTCTTATCATCTGAAGATTTGCTGAGCTGCCTGCCCTTTGTGGAAAACAGGAGCTGCCCTCAGACTCCTGGATGTTGGATCTGAGGCTTTTGAAATCCTGAAGGTGAAGGTGCAAGGAACAGGCATCCGGGAAGGAGAGCGCCTGACTGTGAATCAGAGTAAAAAGGAAGGCTGCAATCCTGGGAGGGGATGCTGGTTGAGACACATGGCCAGCATCAGCAAAAAGGGAATGGGCTCTCAGGTTTAAGACCTGGAACAGATTCAAATCACCCCTTTTAGGTCTGACCTCCTTGCCTATCTGAGGGAGACAGCAGAGAGGGGGGAGGGAGCCATGAATCTTGGATCCCATCCTCATGTGGCTTGGACCTACCTCCCTCTTTGCTTTTACCACTCTATGTGTAGAATAGAGGGTTATTAAAAGCACCAGAAGAATCTCAAGTAAAACAATTTTACTGTTTCTAAGAGCTTTGTTATAGCATCTCTGGAGCTCTGACTCGGACCACCACAAACCATTGTCGGGAAGCTCCAAACAGCCTTTGGATATTGAATTACTGTTCAGAAACGTATCAAATTCCAAAATTACAAACACTGTCCAAAAAAAGAACAGAACACTCACACAGACAGCACAGACAACAAAACCATCGGGCTGGCTTAACTCAGCTTCCCTTCCCCACCCAGAGCAACAGCCTTGCCCCAGTCTCATTCGAGCAGTTATTCCCCTGGGAAGCAGCTGGGCCCTAGAGAACACAGTCCCACCTACTCATCATTCACCCCAAAACGAGAGCCCTTCTATCACTTGGCTTTTAATGAAATTGGGGGTTGATATCTCAGTCAGCCCCTCCCTTCCACTTGAGGACAGCATTAGCATCAGTCTGGATTACAATACCAAGTAAGCTGTTCTGGGGTGATATGAATCAAAGCCCTGAAAGTGGGATTGTGTTTAATTAATTGTGGCTGACAGATGAAGGTATTGATTGTAGATTGAGAGGTCCAGGACTGGCTTGGGGGATAAGTATTGCAGGGCACAGTGTGTTAGGGTGATTTTTTTTAATATCTGGCAATGTAGGAGGAAAGCAGGGGGGAAATAAGTGAATAATTGCAGCTAATTAGGACTTGTGTGTGCATCCCAAATTAATTTGTTTGAATAATCAACCACCAACAGCAGCCTGATCCAAAAGGAAAAGGGAACAACTTCTCAGAAAGATCTCAATTCCTCCCATAAATTGTGCAGTCCCATCTCTGGGATAAATGTTTTACAGAATTGAGGCCCTAAATACAGAAGGGGAACTGACCGAGATTATTGAGTGGAAACATTTGCTTTTGCCTTCGATCCGCAATAGATCAAAGGGGTTGGGCGAGGCTGTGGGATGGCAGGGTGTGGGACAGCAGACGATGCTTTTGCCGTGGCCCCCATCCTATCTCCATCCATGTACAACAGGCTCCCCCCGCCGGACTGCCGCCACCCCCCCCTTTCCCAGGTGGGACACGGGAGGTGCGGGATGGCCACGGGGGGATCAGACACACAACTGCTGTCGCCGCAGGGATCATGGGAGGGGTCTCGGGCGAGAAGAGGGGCAGATGGAGGCGAGGCTGCGGCAGCAATCTGTGTCCCGGTGCCCGGCCCCTCGCTCAGGTCCGCGGGATCCCCGTAATCCCCCCCGGCAGCCCCGCTGCTACAAACACTCTCATCACCATCGCAGCGGGGGCAGCTCAGCACACACAGCGAATGATCTAGCGGGGGGTTAATAAAAGGACTGGCGCAGAACAAAAAGCCTGTCAGCCGCCACAAGATGTGCTCTCCTCCCCTTGTGCCCCCCAGGAAATTAAAAACCGGAGCCTGTGGTGTGCAGTGTTCTCTGCGGTACTGGACGGGGCACTGGGATGCAGAAGGGTACGGTGGGAAAGGGGAAGTAGGGAGTTAATGTTTGTCCCAGCTGTTGTTTCTGATGCGATCTATCGAGTGCTGTTACTCTAAAGGACCAGACTACCTGGTCTTTCCAAACCTGAAGAGACCAAGGCACATTTCTGTGTGCTGCTGCCAGCAGCTCCTCCTGGAGAGAGTCCACTACATCCTGCCAGGCTGCTCTGTCTGACACCACCGAAGTCCATGTTTCCATGGAAATGGAAAGAGAACGTATGCTTGTGACACGACATACCTTTGCTGATGTAGATTTGGACCACTTCTAAAATCCTTTTCTAGCTCAACCTTCAGGACAGAATATTTTGCAGGCACAACCACAACAGAACAAAAAGGGGAGAAAGATATCTGATGTATGAATTAACCCCCCCATCCTTTCTGGTGAGCAGCAGCTGAACTCAAAAGTACATTAATCCATTAAAACACTCTTCTAGGCAGAGACATCCCTGCACTAAATACAATTCAAAATCGGATAGCGAGGACCTGCCCCTCCCCTCTCCAGCCTGGGTTGGGTAAAGTTTCCCGCAGCATTTTCCCGTCGAGGGCTACGATCGCAGCGCTCGGAGCTTCCCCGGCGGTTCCCCGGGTCCAGCCCGGGCTGCGCAGCGCGGGCCCGCAGCGCCCTCTCCCGCGGCACCGGGGCACCCCCGGATCTGGCACCGCAGCGCTGCCAGGCTGCCCTGCCCGGCTCTGCCCTCCCCTGCTCTGCCCTGCACTGCACTGCCCTGCCCTCCCCTGCTCTGCCCTGCCCTCCCCTGCTCTGCCCTGCCCTGCCCTCCCCTGCTCTGCCCTGCCCTCCCCTGCTCTGCCCTGCCCTGCCCTGCCCTGCCCTGCCCTGCTCTGCCCTCCCCTGCTCTGCCCTCCCCTGCCCTGCCCTCCCCTGCTCTCCCCTGCCCTCCCCTGCTCTGCCCTCCCCTGCCCTGCCCTCCCCTGCTCTGCCCTGCCCTGCCCTGCCCTCCCCTGCCCTGCCCTGCC
>CM031866.1:16944873-16958037 GCA_018697195.1 Certhia americana | reverse complement strand
CCCTGCCCTGTACACGGGCAGTCAGGTACTGCCCACCCAAACCAGCAGCACTTCTATGTGCCTTGAGGGATTCTAGTGAGCAGAGAGAGGCAGAAGTCTTTGCATACCTACAGACTGCCAGCAACACTGGGCACTTTAGATAAAAGTGAGGAGGCTCACGGGGGCTCTGCTGAGGGCATGTCAGTCTGGCATCTGCGAGAGGAGTGTGAAATAAAGCCATTATCCCACTCTTGGACACAGCACTCATCACCTGAGGTCTGCTTGCACCTCAGGGCGTCAAGCAGCCAAACACTCCAGGTCTGTTCTCCTACCACCATCACAGAGGTTTTGTACAGCCTCTCTCAGCAGCTGCTCCTGTCCCACACCGCCCTGGGCACTGTGCTCTGGGCATCTCCGTGCCCACACTGCAGACCAGCTTGCCCTGGACCTCACCCCAGACCTGTCAGCGCAGCACGTTGGTAGGAGGAACATGAGATATTTGCAAAGCCAAAGGCAAAGCAATGACAAATTTTGTCTCTGTAGGGAGTTTGCTTGGGATTATTATCATTTTAAAGGGCAAGTAACTGCTCCTAGAACTGGGAGCAAAAGATTTGAATAAAGGAGCTTCATGAATACAGATACATTGCATAGACAGAATAAATAAAGCTGATCCACAGCTGCCATTTTACTTTCCAAGTGGGTGAAAATGAGATATCCCATCCCCCGGAGATCCAGGAAGGGCTTCAGCCCCTTCATTAGACACAGAGAAGAGGCTGAGATGCCAGGCCTGGCTGAGAGCTTCCACCCTGTCAGGAGATCAATGTGCTGGAGAAGTCAGCCTTCCCCCAAGGAACACCTCTCCCAGGAAGCAAAGGCTTCCTGGCTGCCATGAAAACACTTGAAAACTGGAAACACTCCTGTCCTTCCTCAGTGGAGGCACCAGTGTCAGAGCCAGACCCAGCTACACCCACAGGACATTCAGCACCACACTGCAGTTGCTGGAATAAAGTCAGCAGAATAAATGATAAATGAAATAAAATGGGATTTCAATTGACCAGAACATTTCATTCAGCCCAAAAGCAAATGAGAAGCCCAGGGCTCCCTCTGAGCAAGCAGCAGCAGCACTGTGACATGTCCCAGCCCTGCTCTCCCCAGTGTGGGCACTTGCAGCATCTGGACAGATGTACCCTCAGGCCCTACCCTGCCTCATGCACCAGCATCTGCTGCTGGGAAATGAGTCTTTGCAATATTCCTTCCTGCCACATCCATCTCAGACAGTAGAAATAAACGTCATGTCTCTCACACCACGTTACATGTCCTGAAAGATCTGCCCAGCCAAGACATCCCTTACAACACCAGCCTTGACTTGCCCCTGACCTCAGTGGGTTTGGCACCAAAGGGATTTTCTCCAGGCTTGGGAAGGTTGTTCCTTCTTTTGGTGCCATTGGGAAAACTCCTGTGTGTGCTGTGTGGGAGGTCAGATGGGGTGAGCAGCCCTGTAGTGACAGGAGGATGGCTTATTTGGGGTTGTAACAGGGCTGGGACTCTGCTCCGTGCTCCATGGCAGGCAGCAGGTCTGTATTCTTCCTGCTGCTGCTGAGCACATTCCTGCACATGTCCCTGTCCTCCAAGTCTCATTTGTCCTACACCTGCAGAGAGTGTGTGTATTTTTTGGTCTCAGGGAAACATATGAGTGAGAATTTGCCTGCTCAATGGATTCTGCTGGGTCCCACATGTCCACAAAGAGCAATGTAACGTTGGCAGGACCTCTTGATGCTAGTTCCATGTGGTCTTTTGTGTGCTGGTGATAGAGGATTTGTTTTTTCTTAGCACTTCTCTGCTTTGTTTTGGATCTTCCAGCACTGCTGTGGTAACATGGAGAGCACCAGCTTTAGGGCATGCAGATACCAAAGTGAGGAAATTCCCCTTTTGGTGCTGTAGGTAAAGAACAGATCAAATCCAAAGCAGACGTGGCCAAGGTGCCCATGCCCCTGACCCCATCACTGGACATACACTCACCCTGGGATCAAACACTGTGCCAGGGTGCCATGTCCAGCTCTGGCAGCCCTAAAGGATCCCCTCTTCACTCTGCCTGCACTCTATTTGTGGCCACCCCAGCTGCTGGACTGGCACCAGCATGGCATGAATCTCAGGAGGGTGACAGTGACACTGTCCTGACAGAGCTCTCCTGGCTGAAGCCCTGCCACTGCTCACACCTCCTTACTCACTTTGCCCTGGGCAGGCTCCAAACCCACCTCTCCCACTGCACTGCCCACAGCTCCTTCCCAAGCTCACACCACCTGTTACTCCAGCAAAGAAGTGAATCCCAGTAATATGAGGACATTTGCAGAGCCCCAGCTTTGCAGGGACTGGAGTTTGTAGTTTATGCCTCCAGGGTGACACTGCAGATGAAAATGGAAATGCCAGAACTGACAAAAGGAATTTTAAAAAGCATTTTCTGATTTTAGGGAGCTGAGGGATGAGCAGATCTAGTTTCACTGGGCTTAGGTCAGTCTTGTCTGAGATACACGGGTCCTTCTCCTGGCTTTGTCCTTCCAACTCCTTCCCCTTCCCAGAAAAACTTCAGCCAAGTGTCCCACTGTGCAACTCCCAGGTCAGTCTTTAGAGGGGCTGCAGTAGCTTATTTGTTTAAATCTCTGAAGACACTAAGACTTCTCAGGAGCCCTCAATCTTGACAGAGCAGCAAATATTCACAACTGTAAATGTGTCTTGCACAGTTTGTTCTCAGACTCCTCCTAACTGCCCCCAAAGTCTGTCTGATGCCCTCTTTTTCTGTGTTTCTTTTACGCTGAATAAAGATCTCGTTTTGCCATTACCTCGTGGTATTTATGATGTGTAAGGTTGCTCAGGGTCCCAACTCTGTACTCTTGTGTCCTTTTCTCATCACACAGATGCAAGCTGTAACATGTCACTTCAGCAGAATGTGCCAAAGGCATTTGGGGGGCACTCACAGTGGCATTTTACAACTGCTCCTTGGGGATTTGATCTCTTCCTTCTCAAAAGACCTTCTGTCCTTGAAATACAGCTTGAACTTTTCACATGAGACCACAATTGCTAAATACTCCTGCGCTATTTAGAGACATCTTTGCTCTGTTGATAGCAGTGACATGCACAGGAAAGCCACTGCTCTGCTGCCATTCCATTTACTGGCAACAGGTGACATGGTCAGCTCTGTCACTGAGGGATAAGACTTGCTGTGGGTGTATCACGTGGATGGAAATGTCTCCCTAACAGTTCTCGTTGGCAGGGCTGACTCAAAGCTTGCAAATATTTGGAAGGAAGCTGGAGTTTTGACATCCCAACAGCCTCTGAACTGGTAGCACACACCTTTCATGGGCCGAGTCCCAACCTCAGGAATCCAGCATGTATCTTCTGGGTGCTATTACAAACTAGGATTTCATCTAAGGTTTACTCCCCCAGCCCTTGTTAACAGACTGATGGCTTTGTGATTATGATTTTCCTCAGCTTCTCTCTTGAGATGTTTCTGTGCCTGTCTGAGATTGTCACTGGGCACTGCAGTGACTCCCACTTCTCCCTGATTGCTCTTCTGCTGAGACACTGAATAACCCACATGAAAAAATATTTCCCCTGGGCTGAAGGATGGTGTCACTCCCCCCATTTCACGATAAGGTCAGAAGAAGAATCCCTGAAACCTGCTAGCTTAGGAAACAAACCTAAATCCCTGCTCAGATGGATTCAAGTTCATCTCCTGCTCATGGCATCTGCTGAACAGGCCATGCAGCAGCAACCTGCCCTGCCTGAAGCAGGGCAGAACCTCATCCTACCTCCCTTACCTGTTACCCATGAGCAGCATAGGGCTCACAACTGTTACTCTCTGGCCTGCCAAGCAAAAATTGCTATTTCAGTCGTAACGTTGGAGGCTGATGGAAATCTGACAGTCCATGGCTAAGCTGCCAGCTGGGAAGTGGGTGGAAATGAATCTTTTGTCAAACAGTTAAACTGCCTTTTCTCCAGATTAATTAATTCACAAAGAACATATCCCTTCCTGGGTTTCACAGCTGAAAACAAAGCCAGCCTCACCTCCCCTGCACTATCTGTCAGTCGTACCACAAAGTGCTCACTCCATTGTTCCTCATGTGATCAAATCCTGAGAAAAAAAAGAAAATCCCTGCACTGACTTCCAATTCACCTGAGGTTCTGAGCTGCCCCACATCAATTTTTTCTAGTTACACCCAAACACCTGATTCTGCCTTGAGCTGATCCACAGGGCATTGACCCCAGGCAGAAGCCCCAGCACAGACTCAAAGCACTCAAGGCACTGCCCAGTTCTATTTTCAGCCTGACTTTCCCTCAGTTTGTATTAAATGCCAGGTGTCTGTTTGATATCTCCACTGCAGTGGCAACCCTCAGATTACATTTGGTTTCCCATGGACTAGATCCAAGGAGTGATGGATAGCTGGACAGGGGCCCAGCTGAAAGCTCAGGAGCCCAGCAGTGAGAAGCATCTCAGCACCTGCGTCTCGACAGAGACAGGAGCAGGCTGAAAATCCAGCTAAAAACCCGGGCTTCTGCTCCTCATGTGATAGCACAGCTCCTTGGATAATCTCAAAGCCTGCTCATCAGGTGCTCAGGGCATAGCTGTGCCCTTTCCCAGCCCTGTGTCCTGTGCAGCTGCCCAGACCTGTCTTTCTCACCTTCAACTGCCAGCTAAGTGCTAAATCTGTAGCAGACTCCAAAGATTATCAGCTCTTTTCCTGTAAGGGAGCTTGGTTTGGGAAAGGCTTCCTCACACACCTCTGTATTTGGCACCTTAGCACTCCACTGAAGTGACAACCAAGCACAGTAACACCTCTCCCCTCCAGAGTAGGCCACAAGGCAGTCACAGCATGTGCAGACTCCCACAGGCCACTGTCCCACCTCTGGAACAGTGAGATACCTAGGAAAGGGAAAGCCATCCCTCCCTGCTCACCCTCTAGATATGGAGTACTTCACAGTCCTCTGCAGCAATGCTCTGGAGCTGAAGGGTTCCTTTTCACTCAACTCTTCCTTGTACTGAAGCTGGTCCAGATCAAAAGATTGTTCTTTCCAGGTTATTTTTATACTATGTAGTTTTTGAGGTTAACGAGCAACCAAAACTGTCCTTGTAAGCCTGAGTTTGGCTAAGGAGAGTGTTCTGTCAGCAGCTGATTCCTCAGGAAGAAGTCACTGAAAAGTCTGTTGTTCCCTTTGGAGATGAATGACCTTCTCCAGACAGCAGATGGAGTAGTCACTTGCTGCTGAGGTCTTCTGCAGCGGGATGTTTCAGCTAGAGGAAAAGGGGGAGGAATAAAGGGACCTTCTGTCTTGGCCACTTCTGAGAAGGGAAATGTCTCAACAGTCGTTTCTGAAATCCAGAGAGCAGCAGAAGTAGAGAACCATCGGTTTATTTTCTTCTGTACTTTTGTGAAGATGAAGGAAGAAGAGTCTTTCTCAGTACGCCCACCACGGAGAGGCTTTCAGTGCCTTCTCTCTTTAACCCCTTGTCTTCCATCAGTGCCCGACAGCCATTTCTACTCCAGATGTGCTGTGCTCTGAGGCAGGGAGATCAACCATCCCCCTCACCCCAAACAGCCTGAGGATGCTGCAGGGAAGCACTCACAAAGCACAGGCTGAGCTCACAGAATGCAGACAGAGTAAATCACATGCAGACTTGCAAAAGGCAGTCTCTGGAGCCTGAGCTGGTTGATCACCCAGCAATTTCCCTGGGAAGCTACCTGGGTTTCCCTTTGATCTCTTTTGGTTAGTACTTCTCCTTGTCATGTGTGGTGCCCAGCCTAGAGGCAAGACATCCTCACAAGACTTACAAGCGCCACAGAACTACAAAGGGAAAAGGAATTTCATGCTCACAAAGCCTCAGCAATATCTATACACACACATAAGAAAAAACAGACTTCAAATACTTATAAAAGGACCTATTGTGTTCTGGATTTTTGTGGTTTTCCAGTGTCTTACAGCTTTATTTCAAGATTATAAGACACTTTCTTTGAAACCTTTTCAAGCCCTTCCCCACACAACCAGTTTTAGCACCCCTTCGCTACTCCACCCCCTCTTTATTTTATAAAACATTTTCTGGGTATTCTGACTGTGCATCATTTTCTCAATCACGTTTTGATTTCTGTGATTGTTGTCTCCTAATGGAAGAGGTCAGAGACCTCTTTTACCTACTTAAACCAATCTGGTTCCATGTGCCACCACAATCACTACCTTTGGTCTCATTCAACACCAAGCACTCCATGTCCTACGCTTCCTGTATTCACACAGAAGGAAAATACCAGGGACACCTTTGTCACAGCAAATTCCATGTCCCAAACCTCTGTGGACAGATCTAGAGCCGACAGCTTTGCCAGGCACGCTATTTATGAGCTGTGTCTGTTAACACACAACCCAGGGGGGTGTGTGAGCAGTTTACAGTATGAACTATGAAATACACAAGCAGGTTTGGCAGTCTCAGCGGTGACATTCTCAAACAACTGCCTCTCAGAAGACCAATACACACATTCACTGCAAAGTCTGATTCAGGGCTTCAGCTGGCATGTTGAAATATGCCCAGCTTACACTATTGAATAAGGCACATCCTATCCATTTCAGCCACCCCCGAGAAAGCAGGACTGTGCACCTGACTGCACATTCTGCAGTTCCTGGAGCTGCAGCACAGCCTGGAAGATGCTAAGGAAAAGGAGGATGGAGCAGAGGTGGGCCCTGGCACTGCTCTGTGGGAAGTGACATGATTTATTTGTAAGGCAGGATCCCTGAGGATGAGCAGCTGGTGTCACTTCACGCTGTCCCCACCCTGAGCGATTCCCCTGCAGGGTTGTGGGTGACTAGAGTGGCAAAATGGCAGCTGAGCCAGTGGGAGAAAACCAAACCTCATGGACACCCCTCTCCATGTCCATGACCCAGACTGGCTATTCCAGACACGGATAGGACACACACCAAGGGAGGAACAGAAACAGGTTATGTTCACACTGACAGCTCAAGCATATTTTTGCTGGTAAAACTTTGGGGCTCTCAGCCCTCTCTTTTCCCTCTCCCCTGCTGAAGGAAAGCTGACCTGAGGCAGTCCTGTCCCCTGCAAAGTGCCCTCAGAAGTGCCCCCCAACAGCTCTGCAAGCTGACAGACCCTACAGCACAGCAACCACTTGGCTTCTCTATTTTCACCTTTCCAGGCCTGCCTAAATCCTTCTTCCATAGTCCTCTGCCACAGCAAGGGCTTCAACTACAGCCTTAAAGGCTGCAAATCAAAGGCTTCTCAAGGAACCAGCTTTTGGGAGTTTTCTACAACAGTAACAGAAATAAAGGCTGCCCTTTTGGGATGGCATTTTGCTGGTGGGGTTGTACTATGCTAGTTTGTCAGTTTGAGGTGCATGATGAGGTTTTAGCAATGCCCTTTGTATCACAGGAATTAGGTCAGGTTCAGTAGGCACCAAACATTTCAAGGCATATTCACTCCCAGCAACGCTGGCACTACTGTTAGTGCTGAAATGATGTGAATATAAATTATAACAACCATAATATGGAATCCGAAGTATTTAGAAAAATACAAAGTATTTACAATGAGATACAACCCACAGAACACTCACCAATGGGTATGCAAATTGGATGGATGTAGGGGGCTGCAGAATAATTTGAATTTGGATTTCAGAGTTCCTTCCCAGAGATAAGATTGAGCATCTGTCATCCATCTTTTACCTTGCCAAGTTGAGAATACATGAAAACACTTCAAGCATTGCTCTGCTCACATATACCCATCCTTTCTTCTGAACAACACACAACACATCTCTAACACATCTATTCACTCTCAGGTTTACACACCTGACAGATAAACAGGGGGTTTGCTGCAGATCTCAACTCCTGACAATGTTACAGCTGGAGTCTCACCAGGAGCAAGACTGGAAATGAAGTCAAAACACGTTCCTACCAAAGTTTCTCACTTCCTGAGGATAATTTCCTAACCTGTCTTCTTCCCACAAATTTTAGTTGTTCCATCTTCATTGATCTGAACCATTTGCTCCAGAAACAAGCAGCTCAGCAGTCACTGCCACCACCTCTGATTGCTCAGGGTGTTCACCAGCACAGGTGGTGGCTCATGCCTGCTGCAGTTCCTGTGGATTTTCTGGAAGCCAGGCTGGTCACCACAGGATGTGAGCAACCAGCACGGCAGAAATGCATAAATTTGGACATGGATGATGCCAGCTCCAGCCCTTGTGTCTCAGGCAAGGTGGAAACAGTCTTGCCTCCCACTGCTGAGCTCTCAAAAACTGGGAGGGGGCAAGGTCACCAAGGAAGGCAGATTCATAACCTGGAAGGGAGAGAGGGAGGGAGGGAGGGAGGGAGGGAAAGAGATTCTCTGTGCAGAAATACTTCTGCAACAGCAAATGAACGTGGTTCAGATTCTGCAGAATATCCACACAAGTGGCATCTGGCAGCTTCAGACTCTTCCCAACTCTCATTCTGGGAACAGAGTTGCCAGAGAAGCTGATACTAATTATTTAAAAGTGGGACTTGCATAATTTCCCATGCGATTCTACTTCTGAAGCACTGCACTACTGAGGGGAGGTTTGCAATTGCCAAGACATGAAAGAGTGTTTGTTATTAACACATCACTATATAATCAGGGGCTTAGCAGGGGGCTGGGCATGCACATGAGTCTTCCTCTGCTGCTGACAGTGTAGATGGAAGTCCCCAGGTATCCCATTAGGTGACAAGTGAGAATGAGCACTGCAGCCAAAACTAAGCAATTTGGCACAATTTAGTAGAGAGATGGCATTTTCTGCTAGAAAAGGGCCCAGAATTGGAACAACATGAGATGTTTCCAATTGAGATTGAGCTGTGCTGGCCAAGCTGAGTGGGTGTCTCACAGAGCAGAGCAGCAGTGAGTGCTCAAGTCCAGGACTGAGATCTGCTGGCAGAGCTCAGATGGGGAATGTTGCCCAGTTTCTGAGAACAAAACAGATTCTGTGTTTTAATTAGAGCTCCTCTGCTCATCTGCATGGCTCAGCAGAAACTTTGTGAATTTTCCAGGCCTTTATTAGGCTTTATCCAAAAATCCTACCTTCAGTATTTTTCTTCTCCTCCCCCAGTGAAGCCACACCAGCAGCAACCACCCGCCCTCTGTGTCCTGCTGTTGGCTCCCACGGAATGCCACAAGTAGGCACTGATTCCACGTGCATGGAGTGATGTGTGGTTCTGGAAAAAGTGCCCAGGTCAGATTGAATGAGAGCTGTGAGCAAAGGCAGTCTGACAGCAAGGTGTGATGACACGCAGCTGAGTGAGCTGGACACACAAAACCCAAGTAAGTGACTCCTGGGGAAGGCAGAGATAAGGGACAATATGTTGGGAGTGTTGGACAGGACAGGAGCTGCCATCCAAATCATGCCCTGGGTCCTGCCCAGTGTTTATTCACTCCAGCTAGAGATTCCATCCCAGGCACTGCAGACACACATGACTGATCCTAACAACAATAAAGGAATTCATACTTTGGGAAGGCTCCTCCCCTCCCTGTGTTGTGCACTGGCCTAGAGTTTAACTGGCCAAAGCAGGTCAAAGGGAATGAGCTCATTTGAATAGGGAAACTCAATAAGGAGTAAAGACAATTGCTTCAAGCTTATAAATTCAAAGTAAGAAAAACAATTTTCCAGATCTCCTTTGGGAGCCTACCCTCACTCCCTTCCCTCCTGCCTAATGAGGGTCTGGCAAACCCTCATTTCTCCAAACCAAGCCCGTGGTCTGAAAAGCAAATTCAGTGAGGCCAAAAGCTCACACATACAGGTCTGTCAGCTCTGAAACAGGTGCCACTGTGTAATTCCCCATAGCTAATCTTCAAACAAGCACGAATCACATCCTTTGTCTGCTTCCTGCAGAAAAAGGGGTTTTTTCCCACCTTTTCTCTTTTCTTCCACCACCTTTTCTTTTTTTTTTCCTAAAGGGAACAAGTTCCATTTCCAATAACTGAACACTGATTGAAACTACTGTCCCTCTACCATCCCCCCTAGTTACAAGCAGCTTACACCAGAAAACTGTAAAGAAAAAGACTTCTTGTACAAGGACTTCATAACACCAGGGGAAAGAAACTAAGGAAAACTGTTGACATTAAATTTTAACTCTTTCCATTCTAAAAAAACCCTCTTCAATCTCACCCTTCTCTCCCCATACTTTCAATAAAAGTATCCCAGTGAAAATTCATTGAGATCAGTTTCAACTCTTTGAAATGACACACAGCAGTGACCCAGAGGCAATCAGCTTGCTATTTCCATAATTAAACAGGTATTTAATATTTATTTTTATTCAGTCTGAGTTAGCTTATATGAATCCAACAGCCCTGTGTCCCTCTCTGTTACCTCTAACTGGAATTCATGGGGTGGCTCAAGGGCAGGCAATAAGGAGCTGGACTTCAGTTCTCAGCTGACAGTTTCATCTCTAATTTTGCTGTTTGAGATAAATCTAGATCTCCATTGGCTTAAAAAATAAATGCTGACTAAAAAATGGGTGTTTAGCTCTTTACCCAAACAGGTTCTCTGAGGGAACTTGTCTTTTTATAAATCTCTTATTTTTGTTGGCAGATTGTAAAATGAATCTTATTTACCTTTGCAGCCTTGTTCAAGAGCACTGCCAGAACTGTCCCTGGAGGCTGGACACCAGCAGCTTACAAAGATCAAACTGAGGTGGTTCCTCCTCAGCAGCTTCCATTGTGTTGATGTGGAAACTGCCTCTGTAGTAAAAAACCCCAAACTTCAGTCTTCAGGACAACAACTGCATCAGCATCAGGTGACAAACGAATCACCCCAAAGCAGATTTCTGCCTTAATTCCCCAAAGTATTGCTGTGTTGGGTTGCTGCTCACAGCTGCACTCAGATATGGGACTAATAATGGGGTCCCCAAGCAGTGGCACGGCTCTGGGTTGAGGCTGCCCCATGGGCACATCTAATGATGATGTTCTGTGACAAGGCTATAAATAGCCTCGGTCCCAAAGGTGAAGCCCTCAGGGGGGTTTGGGATTTTGGGCAGGTAGGTACTCTGTTATCTCAGTCTGCCTGGGCTGGAGGGATGTTTGTAACCATGAGAGCCTCGCAGGCCTTTCCCCACAGGAGTGTGAAACCAGTGAGACTTCATAAACACAGATCAAACATCAGCCAGAAAAGCACTGAAGGGGAAGTGATTAAACCTGTTCAAATGAAAAAGCTACTGACAAAACCCAAAGACCACCTGAGCAAAGGAAAAGGGGGTTACACATTCGCTGACTAGGGTCTGAGAGGAGAAGATGATCACTCTGTGAGGGCCATTATGGCAGAAGGTATTCAAGGATAAAGAAATGTTTGAAGGATCTGTTCAAGCATAGGGAAGGCAGAAAGGCCTCTAGTTTGTCTTCATGATTCTGTTCTTAAAGATCATTACATTATCGCTTTAGGCTCACAAACCCAGTCAGTGTGCCCCTGGTCACCATCAGCTGTCAGGCGAGGAGGGTTTTTTCTCATTCTCTTCTTCACTAGCAATTCCAGCCTTCATCACCCACCTGGCCTGCCTATCTTTGTACCCTCAAAGCTCTGAGGGATAATTTCAGAGGAAGAGAATAAATAAATGAGCAAGTCCTTTATGGCAATGCCTGGGAAGAATGGGAACCTGATGGGCAGCCAATGTGCCCTGAGGGACAGACATGAATCCATGACAATGGCAGCAAACTAAATACCATTCTAAAAAGAAGAAAAATCAGCAAAAAAAGCCTTCCAGTAACCTATCTCCTTTACTGCTTGCTTTGTCAGAGTCTGAGGAGATGACAATCACTGACAACACAGAACTGAATAAGGAAATTATCGGCTGCCTCAGCCAACGCGTTGTGGCACACAGTTGTCAAACTCTTGCAAATTTTGTCAGAAGTCTCTGAGCAAACGTTCCTGCGATTTCTAAAGAAGCCCAGAAAAATTCCCTTTCATTAAAAAGGGAAACCTCCCTTCTCGCTCACTACAGCATCTCTGCGATGGACGCCCCAAGGTGGCCTCAGGGGCGGGGGCATGTCTGAGGAGGTCACCTCACCCTGGGGAAGGCACGGGAGAGGGCGACACCAGAAACTCTTCCACAAAAAAAGAAAAAAAAGAAGTTATATTAGGGTTGGTTATTAGCTTCGGACAGAAGCTGGATTGACGGAAGTGAGAAAATTCGGTGTGAGGAAGGGCAGAGAAGCTGTGCGACTACAGACACTGTGCTGTTGGGGCAGAGTGGAAATACAACACAGATGCACAAAGGTGCTGGGGAACAAAGAAATAACGGCACTGTGAGGAGAAACCCCGGAGAGGGGACGGAGCAGCAGTCCCACATACATATGAGGGTGAAGGCACGATGCCCAGCCACACATCAGCTCAGCTCTGCTGAAGGCCCCAGCAGCAGGGCAGTGCTCACCGCGGGTTTTTCGCCCCGGAGCCGCGGCCCGGCGCTGCTGTGAAGGAGGCTCTGTCCCGCCATCGCCCCTCACGGCGTACGCCCCGCCCCGCGCCGCCTACGCCATCCTCGTGCCGAGTTACGCTGCCGGCGTAGCGGCATTGCTGGGCTGCACACAAGTTGCGCAGAGGGAACGCTATTCCCGTACCGATTTACGCAGCTGGCGCAACCGCACGGCCGAGCCGCACGCAGGTTGCGTAGGAGGAGCGGCGCGCCGCGATTCCCGAAGAGGTTTACGCCATCCGGCGGCCGGCGGGGGCGGAGCGCTACGGAGGCGGCGGAAGGAGGCCCCCGCCGGCGGCGCCCCGCCTCAGCCGCGGCGGCGGGGGAGGAGGAGGAGCGGCGGGACGCGCCCGACGCGATGTGGCAGCGGTCGGTGTGTGTGGGCCTGCTGGCCCTGGCGCTGGGCTACCTGTGCGTGCTGGGCCCCGAGTTGCCCCCCGCGGCCCTGCGGCAGCTCTCAGCCTCGCTGCTGGGGACGCTGCGCCGCGCCCGCTCTCTAGAGGCGCGCACGGTGGCGGCCTGGCAGGCGGCCATTGTCCGTCCCGCGCGCGGCTGGGCGCGCGTCGCCGTCGGGTAGGTGCGGGAGCGCGCGGGGAGCGCGCCTGGCGGCGGGGCGGGGAGCGCGCCTGGGCCGGGATCTGCATCCCGGTGTGCCCGTGTGTGGGAATGGGGTGGGATGGATGGGCTGGGAGGGGAGGGATGGGATGCGATGGGATGGGATGGGATGGACGG
>CM031866.1:16845514-16944842 GCA_018697195.1 Certhia americana | reverse complement strand
TGGGATGGGATGGGATGGGATGGGATGGGATGGGATGGGATGTTCATCCCGGTGTGTCCGTGTGTGGGGATGGGATGGGATGGGATGGGATGGGATGGGATGGGATGGGATGGGACGTGCATCCCGGTGTGTCCGTGTGTGTGTGGGGATGGGATGCGATGTGCATCCCGGTGTGTCCGTGTGTGTGTGGGGATGGGATGGCATGTGCATCCCGGTGTGCCCGTGTGTGCGGATGGGATGGGATGGGATGGCATGTGCATCCCGGTGTGCCCGTGTGTGCGGATGGGATGGGATGGGATGGGTTGGGATGTGCATCCCGGTGTGCCCGTGTGTGTGTGGGGATGGGATGGGATGTGCATCCCGGTGTGGGGATGGGATGTGCGGGTACGGATGTGCTGCGGCCCTGGCGTGCATTGCAATGTACCTGGGATGGATCTGTGCTGCCCAGGTGAGATCCCACCTGCAGAGCTGCTTCCAGCTCTGGTGTCCTCAACATCAGCAGGACGTGGAGTTGCTGGAGTGAATCCAGAGGAGGCCATGGAGATGCTCCAGGGGCTGGAGCCTTGGAGCTCTGCTCTGGAGCCAGGCTGCAAGAGCTGGGGGTGCTCACCTGGAGAAGGCTCCAGGGAGACCTCAGAGCCCCTTCCAGTGCCTAAAGGGGCTCCAGGAGAGCTGGAGAGGGACTTGGGACAAGGGATGGAGGGACAGTTGCTTCCCACTGCCAACAGGCAGGATTAGGCGAGATACGGGGAAGGAATTCCTCCTTGTGAGGGTGGGCAGGCCTTGGCACAGGTTGTCCAGAGCAGCTGTCGCTGCCCCTGGATCCCTGACAGTGTCCAAGGTCAAGCTGGACAGGGCCTGGAGCACCCTGTGCTAGTGGAAGGTTTCCCTGCCTGTGGCAGATGACCTTGAAGGTCCCTTCCAACCCAAGCCATTTCATGATCCCATGAAATGATCCCACCTGCCAGTGCTGCTCTGTCGGAGTTGGACATCGGCCGAGGGGATCAGTGATCCAGAACACTCCTATGGTGGGGATATAAGCCGAGCTCTGGCCCTGTTGGCAGCCCTTCTCTGGAGACATTATTCCTGGCTTGATTGTCTGTAAAACAAATTAATGTACAGTCTGAGGGTTGGGGTTGGGATCAGTTGTATCTGCTGGTTCATCCAGCACAGGTACCAGACAAGTTTATAAAGTGGAGAAAGGAGCGAAGCCTTTTGCCAAGTCCAGGCAGAGTTGGAGAGAGAAGGAGGGAAGGGACAGGGAAGGCAGTGGATGTTGAGCTCAGGGAAATTCTACACCCTTTCACTTTTTAAAGTAGGAAGAGAACAAGGGGAAAGTTCAGGAATGTCACATTGATCTTAAATGCTGGGTTTAAGTCTGACCATTAATCCAGATGTTATATTTAGCACTTGACTCACTTTCTTTTAAATATATGGACATGGCAGGTAACTTAACTTTGACTGGAATATTCAGCCTTTGGATGTTGGAAGGAGTTTTCCACTTCCATGGCTGTGTAGCTCTGTGTTAGCAGAGTAATTTGACTTAGTTTCATCCCCTTGGCTCTGTAATGATTCATTAAAACATAAAATTGGTGCTAAAATGCTGTTTGAACTTACAGTTTCTTTTCTCTGCGATGCTAGGGAATTTCTCTGTCCTTGGTGTAGGAGGTGATGCACATCCAGAGGAGTTCTGGGTTGGTTACCTCGTGGAGTGGAAAGCCTCAGGGTTTTTCATGTCCTTTATTTTGTGTGATGCAGCTTTTTTTTGTTGCAGCCCAAATCTGACTCCTGTGAGGTGACTGCCAAGGGAATGCTGAGTGCTGAGCACTCCACACTGACAGGGAGTGGGAGCTGGCCCTTGGAGTGTCATGGGGGGAGATGTGCAGAAAGTCAGGGATCCTGCAGGAGTTTGATAGATGGTTTGGATCCCTGTCTGGGAAATGTAGGGCAGAGGAACAGAAATGGCACTTGACAGCAGCTACAGAAGATGCTTAAATTGCATCTCTGTGCAATTGCTGGTGTCATCTCAGGCAGTATTTGCTATATGATGTTATCACCCTGAAACCACAGAGTGAAACAAGGGCAAGGGTTTCTAAATTGTCTTCCTGGGGTTCTGGTTCCAGCCGGAAAGTCTCCTGTCCTCTAGTCTGAATTAGACTGTGATTAAGTCAATGAGGCACTAGAAGTTAGACTTTCCAAAAAGCCTGGATCTGCTGAACTGGTTCTTATCCCTCCCTTACTATTGCAGGATTTTTCTCCTGTTTCCACTGCATGCTATTTCTGTAAGTTTGGGATGGTCCTTCGGAAACTGCTGGTTTCAAATATTCAACTGACAAATCGCTCTCTTGACTTTCTGTAAACAGAACCAGCCTGTGTGGGGAGTTGTGTGTGGGTTTGGGTATTATTAGGAATAGTTGGAACTCCAGAGACTGGTCTAGCTGACTTAAACGATTTCAGTTTTGTTTTTAACAGTTTTGAATTGCATGCACATTTTAAACCCAAAATACATATATTTTTAACAGCTTCTAAGAATTTAAAATTCCACTGTTACTGTCCTTTTTAAGCGAGCCCGAGGCAGGAAATGAAGTAGAACCTGTATTGTAACATACTCCACCACCTTTGGAGCATGCAGCTTTCCTTGTTTTCATTCAGCAGAAAGTTAGAAATCCCTCTCTGAGCACAATAAAAGCCAGTCAAACGGAGAAGGCTTTAGGAATTTCAGGAAATTCCTGTGCCTTTTTTCCCTTTGGTTGGTTGGTCTACCCCTGCACAGTCAGGGATGTGACCTCACTGCACTCCCAGGTGCCCTGAGGTCTGTCTGGTTTTCCCAGGAAGCCTTTTCTTTCTTTCTCCCAGCGTCAACGCCTGCGTGGATGTGGTTCTGTCTGGGGTGAAGCTGCTGGAGGCACTGGGCCTGGAGCCCAGTGATGGGAAGAACCACGCAGTCCTGAACTCCAGGCAGGACCTGAGGGAGGCTTTTGCCCACTTCATGGAGAGAGGAGCGGCTGCTGAGCGCTTCTTCAGCGATGCTGAGGTGTTCCAGGACATTGCACAGACAGCCTCGGAGCACCCCGCAGCACAGGTGGGTCTGCACCCGCACTTGCTCTCTTCCCAAGAGAGCAAATCAGTGAAGAAGCAGCTGGGGGTGTAGCCTGAGTTGTCTTAATGGTTTTCCCTGGGAATCTGCCCCTGCTGCAAATGGAAGGGGTTTAAACCATCTCTGCCCTGCTGACATTCCTAAACTGAAATGTCAAAGAGCTGGATGGGGCTGAGGCTGTAAAAGAGTCACCAACACCTTGGGATGAGGCTGGGAGCGAGGAATTGCCTGATTTTTAGCTGTATGGCCTGTTTCTGTGAGAGAAGCCAGGAATGGTTTGGGTTGGAAGGGACCTCAAAGCCCATCCAGTGCCACCTCCTGCCATGGGTAGGGCCACCATCCACTAGCCCAGGGCACTCCAAGCCCCATCCAACCTGGACATTTCCAGGGATCCAGGGGCAGCCACAGCTGCTCTGAGCACCCTGTGCCAGGGCCTCAGCACCCTCACATATCTCCCCAATATCCCATCTATCCCTGCCCTCTGGCAGTGGGCAGTCATTCCTTGTGTCCTGTCCCTCCATCCCTTGTCCCAAGCCCCTCTCCAGCTCTCCTGGAGCCCCTTCAGGCCCTGGAAGGAGCTCTGAGATCTCCCTGAAGCCTTCTCTTGTCCAGGTGATCACCCCCAGCTCTTGCAGCCTGGTTCCAGAGCAGCCTTTGAATCTTCTCCATGACCTCCTCTGAGCACTTGTGACCCCCAGGACAACCCATATTCATTGCTTTTCAAGCTTAAATCAGAGTTCAACTGGAAAGTTTGACATTTATTACTGAAGAAACTTCCACAGTTCCTTTCATTTCACACGGGCACAGGCAGCAGGTTTCACCTCAGCCTCAAACTGGAGGAAGAACTGCTGCAATTTTTAAATGATTCCTTGTCAGCCTTGCTAAAAAACCCATAGGGCTTAAGCCACAGAGAGATAGCACAGGAGTAAGGGCTGTTTATGTGCTGAATGAGTTGGTTTTTACAGTGCTGTCAGTGTTGGGAATTAATTGATTTTTACAGGGCTGTTACCTGAAGGTGAATATTTAGATTAAAAATAAAGAATGCTTGGTAAGATCTCACAGAGAATTGTAAAATCCCTTTGCCTTCAGCCCCAATAACCTTTAGTAACTCGGGTACTGCTGTTCTAAAAAGCCAAAATCTCCAGCCTGTGCTGAGGACTAAATGTGTTTCAAGGTCCCAAAGCAAGGGGATGCCCACACCCAGCTCTGTTTGTTTTACAGCTTTACGTGGGAGGAAATGCTGCTCTCATCGGGCAGAAGCTCGCGACAAATCCAGACCTGAAGGTACACACGTGTTCCAAACGTTTCGTGCCATTTGCTCCTGTTCTTTAATTTGCTTGTCTCATATTACTTCCATGTAGGTTTTGGGGATCTGGCAGTTATTTCTGCTGGTGGAACATATGGTTGGACTTCCATGCTGATCGTTAAAAATGGAAATATTAACTTTTTAAATCAGTTGTGTAGGTGATGTTTAAATTTTCCCAAGGGACATAGCAAGGGAAACTTTGTTTTTCTTTGTTTTCTAGATCCTCCTTTGTGGCCCAGTTGGTCCCAAACTCCATGAACTGCTCGATGACAATGTGGTTGTGCCACCTGAATCCATGCAGGAAAGAGACGAATTCCATCTTATCTTGGAATATCAAGCAGGTACAATGGAGCAGGTGTTCAATGGAACCCCTGAACATCACTAAGATTGGTGCACAGCCTGAGGGGTGTCATTCTGAAGCTCCATAAGCACTAAAATGCTCCCTGAAAACACAGATTTAACCACGCGCTGATGAAACACAGGGTAACCTTCATGTAATGGCTAAAACAGTTCCATGGCTTTTCTTGCTGCTGATGGAGCCCATTGAATTTGTGATCTTGCCCAGGAATAAACCAGTTCACACACACTTGGTCCTGTTTGCTCCACCCCAGGTGAGCAGTGGGGCCGAGTGAGGGCACCCGCTGCCAACCGCTTCATCTTCTCCCACGACCTGTCCAACGGAGCCCTGAACATGCTGGAAGTGTTTGTGTCCAGCCTGGATGAATTCCAGCCAGACCTGGTGGTGCTTTCAGGACTTCACATGATGGAAGGGCAGAGCAAGGAGACGCGACAGAGACGACTCATGGAGGTGAGATACCAAATCCCAGAATTTCCTTGATTTCCACTCCCAAGTGTTTCATGGCAAGGCCTTGTTTTCCCAGGTTTGAAGGTGTAGGAAGGCTGTGCCTTCAGAGCTCCCATAGATCTGAGTGTTGAATGCCAAAAGGAGAGTGGGAGCTGCAGGAATGACTGAAGTCCAATCCTTGTAACACTGTTTTTTCTTTGATTCAAAGAATCAAAGTGGCTTATCCAGGGAAAAGAAGGGCTGGTAGCCTGGCTGGAGGGTGTTAACCTGGTTACTGGGCTTATCTAGCAGCTAAACCAGATTTTTTCTATGCTGCATAATGAGATGATTCAGGTTATAATCAACACCTGTATTCCTTAAAGAGCATCTGTCTTGTGCTGCCTGTTCTACAGCTGAGGGCTTGTCCTGATGCAAGGCATTGGCCTTTTTCATATACTAGGATCAGCTCTTCTGCAGCTGCTTCAGATTTGTGAGGTTTTGGAATTAATCCATTAGAAAGGTGCTGAGCTGGGAGCAAATTAAGGTTAGATACAGTTTTCCTGCCCTGGGATTCTGCAAACTAGAAGTTGTTTTATTTCCTCTCTTTAGCAGTACATACACAGCTCAGACATCCCATTGGAATTGTTTATATCCACACACAGGAAGATTAAAGGATGTGTATCTTGAGTCAAAACCCTTTTTCTTCCATTCCTTAATAAATGTGTTCTAGGGTTGTTTTTTCCTTTTTTCCTTTAGGCTGTGGCCTCCATCTCTGATATCCCAACTGACATTCCCATACACCTGGAGCTGGCCAGTATGACAGATCAGGATTTTATGAGCAACATTATGCATCAGGTAAGGAAAATGAAAGGATGTGCCCTTTTGGTCAGTATCACAGTGCACACACTAGTGCATGAATATAGAAATCAAAACTCAACATTTGGACTATACATTGGAAGATAAATTGAGGATTGTGTTTGAGCTGAGTTTATAATTTTTAAAATCCCTCGATTTCTTTGCAGAATTTCTTTCCTGGTGGTTCCTTGTTTAGCTTGACCCAGCTCTGATCTCAGTGTTAGGTTTTATGTGGTGTTGATGAGTTACTCTTTACTATCAAAACGGGTGTCTGGAAAATTAATTGCACCTAATGGAATGTTTTCTTGGCTAAGTAATTCTTGCCAACTTGTGGAAGTGCAGTGACTGGGAAAATTGGGTGCTGCTTCTGCTGAGCCAGCAACAGAGTACTGCACAAACCACAGCCTGGGGAGGAATGCCAGGTCTGCCTCCACTCCTGAAGGCAAACCTGCTGTTCCCTGTTTCTGTTAGCAGGTCTTTCCCCTGGTGAACTCCATCGGGCTGAACGAGCAGGAGCTGCTGTTCCTCACCCAGTCTGCCTCTGGTCCCCACGCCTCCCTAGCCTCCTGGAGTGGCATTCCTGACGTGGGGGTGGTCAGTGACATTCTCTTCTGGATCCTGAAGGAGCATGGCAAGACAGCGGAGCGAGCCTCGGACCTCACCCGGATCCACTTCCACACCCTGGCCTACCACATCCTGGCCACCGTGGACGGGCACTGGGGCAACCAGGCAGCGGCAGTGGCAGCCGGGGCCAGGGCTGCCGGCACCCAGGCCTGTGCCACCGACACCATTGACACCAGCAAGGTCTTCCTCAAAGCTCCTCTGGAGTTTGTCACCTCCCACACAGAGGCACCAGCCAAGATCTCCCTCAATCCAGACGAGCCCGTGGTGCACTGGCACAGGGAAGGCATCTCCTTCCACTTCACCCCTGTGCTGGTGTGCAAGGATCCCGTCCGGACCGTGGGACTCGGGGATGCCATTTCAGCCGAGGGACTGCTCTATTCCGAAGTGTATCCTCAGTAGAAAACCAGGACCCTCCTTCTTCTCCAACACTGCACGGTGTCTCAGAACCCGTGGATTGGGATTTGAAGCAGTGGTGGTTATAGGAACAGAACCAGGGTGTGGTGTGTTTTCTGGGTATAACTGAAAAAGAGCCAAAGAATAATTCCAGGTGTAAACTGTCGGCTACATTCCAGTCACTCAGCAGTGACTCGAGCGCTTCACGTGCAGGTCAGGTGCAGATGTTTTAATATTTAATGTGAAAATCAGCTTTGTATTAAGGGGGAGGGACACAAAGACCAAAATCCCTGGCTGGCAAAGTTTGCTGTTCGTAGCTCAGAATGGATCTTTTCCGGTCGTGCTGGAAAGTGCTGGTAGTGCAGCAGCAGGAGAATTTCCTGCTCATGGATCCCGGAGAGAGCACAGCAGTGCCTGGCCCTGCCTTGCCTCTGGTAAATGTAAAATAAAAGGCTTGTGGGTTATCTCCTTGCAAACCTTGCTTGGGGTGGGGATGGAATTATTGCCTGGTGCAATCACCTCTCCTTGTGCCCAGCCCCAGAGGGAGCCACTGTCCCAAAATGTGACACAGACTGAACCTGTTCCAGGCTGCACAGGTGATTCTGGGTATCTGTGACTACGGGTGTTGAACTGAGCCCCAGCAGCCTGTGCTTAGTTTTTAGGAAACAAGGAGTGAAGATAATCAGGTTTCTGTTTGGGGGACAGCTCTTGTTTCCCTGCCAGGGAACCCCCAAACCATTCCTTGTGTTTGCTGTACACTGAATACTCTGCTAGCAGTTGGTGTGTTACAGAAAAGCTCTTGAGTGTTGGGAGACTCATTTTCAGTTGGTTGAGAATGATTGTGCCAAATTCTTCAGTCTCCCTGCCCTCTATTAGGAAAGGTTAATGTATTAGGGAAGGTCCCTCTGGAAGCTCAAAAGCTGCAACAGCATTTTCCAGGTAAGACTGAAGTGAGGAGGCCTTTTTAGGGTTTGATGATGGGGCTTTTTTTGACTAGGTCACTGGTGGTTTCTTTGCTCTGGCTTTGAAATTAAAAAAGCAGAACCATGTGTCCTTGTTAAATACTTTGCTTCTATTTTTCTACCTTTTCACAATCACACACTAAGAATTGTAGAGCACCAGCATGGGGTTTTTTTTCTTTCTTTCCAGCATGGTTTTGTCTCTGGCCACTTCAGGAACCTGGAGTGTATTTGCACAGCTCTCAAGCCAGTTCTCAGTAGAACTGGGTTAAGTGCTATCAGCATGTCTGGGCAAGCCTGTGCCTTACCAGAGCTTAGCAGGGGTTGTTCTAGGTCAGTCTTTGCACCTGAGCAGAGAGTCAGTGTCACTCAGGGTGGAGTACTCTGTTGCTGTAACACTCAGGCTGCTGTCAGTGGTGTTCTCTGTTGGAAAAAGCCATCCTGGCTGCTCTGCAAGGGTGAAAATTGGCAGCTGTTGTACTTGCACTGACTCAGCACACAATGCTGTCTGTCATGTGTATTCAGCTTTCCCCCTGAGCAGTCTTCTGTGTTGTACAGAGCAGAAGTACAGACAGTGCTGTGTTTCCCTGCAGCTCAGCCCACCCTGAGCTTCCCTTGAGTCAGCATTTTATCCAGGTGCAGGATTTTCTTAAGACTGGAGGCGTTTCTACCCAGATTATTTTTTGATGATGATGATTATTACTACTATTATTATTATTATTATCATTGATGAACTGTAGCACAGGACTTGGAGTTCTGGTTTAGTCTTCCTAAGCTGAAAATAAATGAACAGAACCTCTCCTTTTGGCTCACTTAGAGATCTAAGGCCATTAGCAAGGCTGTTTTGCAGCCTGGGATGGTGGCCTTTTGGCACTCCACTCCTAGGGCCACCAAAGGCCATGGATCTGCCAGCTGGAAACTGATCCTTGGCTTACACTGTGGATTCTCAACCTGGAAACAAAACAAAACTAAATACACACAAGCTGTCACCAGCAACGGCCCTGCTGCTGTATTTCACTTCTTCCCAAAATACTTCCAGGGATGGGAGGCTAATGGGATGGACATGCCTTATGGCCACCTAAAAACATGTGACTGCACCTGCAGACCTTGTCCCAGGGTCAGTTGTGCTTGCATTGAACAGGAACATGACAGGCTAAAATTCACTTTTTTAATCGAGTCAATAACTGCTGTAAAGAATCATTATAAAGGAGCTTACTGCTTAGAAATCATCTGGGCCAGAAAGCTAAACTGATAATTATTGTTGCCTCCTCCTTCCTGCTGCTCCTGACAGGTAAACATTTCTGCTGTGGCCCATTCTGGGTATGCTGGGAATGCCTGGCATGGTGAGTCCAGCTCTAATCCCAGCAGTTTGGGATGGCCAAATCTGCTCTACCCACATCTGCTTTATCAGGCACACAGAGCTCATCTGTACCCAGAGTCACTTCCCAAGGAGAATCCTTAACCATCATGAGCTGTTCGTCAGCTGTGCCAGTGGGATCCCTGATTAAGTTGTGGAACAATCTATATGGTAATAAATCTGAATTGAATGGAGGGGCCCAGCAGCTTTTGCTTTGTTTCACATGCTGTGAACATGATGTGCTTAACTTCCTTCTGCCTTTCCAAATTAATGACGGGGAGGCAGAGTTCCTGAAATTCTTCTCCTGCACCTGTAGTCTCACATCTCTGCACAGCCACAGTAGTGACAACAAAGAAAAGCCGCTTCAACAGCTGCAAAAATACCAAAGCTTCAAAACCAGGCTTGAGCTGACCTTGCTCCCCCTCATCCTCTGTCTATACAAACTCTGTTTTTTCTCCTGTGCTACTCATACCTTGAAATCCACAGTGATGACTCAAACTTCAGCCAGTCTCACTCCCAAAGCAGGGTTTGCACTGGAAGTGTTTATTCACATACATTCTGCTGGAGATGCAGCAGCAGAGCTCAGCACTGTGACAGCTCTCCATGGTAAAACCTGTACACTTTGGTATTTTCGCTTGTGTGTTCCTGCAGCCACCTTGGCTTGGGTTTATTTTGCCTTATCCATGATCCAAAATGAGCATTCTTCCCATTTTTTTCTGTGTATGGCACTTACTGAGGGTCAAGTGCTGAGTTATTTGGGAGGTGTGAATCACAGGGGCCTGGCAGAGTCTCAAAGGATACATTCCTGCTCCACTGTGCCCTTGGTGCTGTGCCATGCAAGAGCCAATCCCAAATCCAACTCTTGCCATTTTAAAGGCCCTTTACCTTTGTTCCTCTCCAGAGGAGTTTCACAGCATTACTACGAATTACTTGATTTCCTTGTGTTTCTGGGTTACCTCCAGTTGAGATGTGTGAGATGCAGTCAAGTTTGCCCTCCCCTCCCAAGTTCATTTTGCAGAACTGGTGCTGAAGTGTTCTTCCTCAGCCTTTAGCAAAGACCTCATTAACTGCTTTGTGTTGGATGTTTTAGAGCTCAGCTCAACTCCTTAGTCACTGGAATCCAAAACCTGGAGAGCAGCAGAGCACTAAATCCATCCCAAAACCCAATGGAAAACTGTCAGCAGTTGTACTTGGCTTCTTTTGTACTATTTATTCTGTAATGATACACTGAATTACCACTGAATTCAGTGCCACAGGGTGACCTTTCCAGCCATGTCCTTAACAAAGAGTTGAATATTGGGACAGTCCTGTGAAATGGTACAACACAACTCAATTTCCAATTATCCTAAAATGTTGGTTTGGGAGTTCTTTCGGAGCTTGCAGCTTAGGTGAAAGCTGAGAGTTGTGAGTGAGTGAAGAGCTAAAGTGTCTCTGTGCCAGTATTGTCTCTGTGCAATCCATGCCAGAGCAGTGCTGGCACAGACTTGTGCCACACAATTGCTGCCTTGCTATTCCTGGGCTAAGGAATCTCAGAATGTTGGGGAGAACAGGAGAAAACCAGAGGAAAATACTGGGTCTGAGTAACCTTTGCAGTAAAACTTGGATCTCAGAGCCAGGAATGTTGGTTCTGCCTGTTGGAGACACTGGATGAAGTGCCCCTCTTTCACTCTGGAGCAGTTTCTCGTGTGGTATCTCAGCTGGATCCAGGCAGAATTCTCAGGCAGTCACTGATCCAGACTCTGGTTGGAGGATGTTCTCTCAGCAAAGGAAAGGTGCAGGTTGCAAACAGCACATGTCCATCCCCTCCTATGCCAGGAGCTCTGTTCCCAACAGCCTGGGATCAGCCTGTGCTCAGCAGATCTCACAGCAGCTGAGGAACACAAATGATGGCAGGAATTATCCCATTAAAATGCAAGGGGAGGCAATGGAAAAAATACCCTGGAAACCTCCCCTGTGAATTTCTCAGGAAAGCTTCCCCTCAGTGCAGACTGGGTAAAACTGGGTTCACATCTCACCTGCATCTTCCATTATAAACACGGATCTTTTGGAGCAGTGTGGTTTGAGGGAGTGGTAAAGCTTTCCTTGTAGCAGAACTGTGTTTTCTCTTCTAGAAAAGTCTTGGCAGATGGAGTACTTGTTCTAACACGGGCTCTTTCTGAATGCATTTATGTGTGGAGCTTATTATTTTAGTAAAGTTTTCCTCCATTCAGCACTGAGACGTCTGTCTGCAGAAGAGGCTTTGCCAACTGAAACCCACTCCCCAACTGGGTAATCTAAATTCTGAACAGCTTAAAAGCCCTCACATCCACCTTGCTCAGTCACAACTAAGCAAACAAGCAGAGGACACAGCATGTACCCTCTAATACTGCCTGTACCATAAATCAGCAGCCAGTTGTCTCAGGGACCTCAACACCATTATTTTTTGGGTTAAACACATGTTGCTGGATAGACAGATCATTACTCTTGGCTCGAACAAGGTCTTGCTGCCCAGACATTGATGTTTGAATGTCTTTTAGTTTGTTTCCTGTGCAGAAGCCAAGATGCAAAATATCTTGTGAACTCTTTTACCCTGTTCATCACAGACCTTCCCCTAAAAAGGGGGAGAAGAGTCCTAAAGCAGATGGTTTCTGCTTCCCTCGAAATTAAGCTCATGATTCTTTTCCATTAAGGGAGGGGGAAAGAGGGGATTAGAATTACGGCTGATGCCAGAAACAGGTTTTGGAACATAAGGTGTGATTTCCAAAATCCCTAAATGCCCCAGTGCAGTCCTGCTGAAGAGTCCCTTGCTTAATTCCAGCTGAAAGAGCAGTCCAGCCTCATTACCATTAGCACAAAAATGCTCTCCAGAAAGATCCCAGCAGTTTACTGCATGCAAATGCCACCATCACCATGCCCAGAGAAGGAAAAGGGACAGGACAGGAACTGCAGCTCTATTTATTATCCAACTGGAATTACCTATTTAAAAATGCTCCCTTAGACATGAAGCTCCTGAAGATGCTACTGCTTCATTTCATAGAAGGATTGATTCACTGTTGCATAAGCTTTTCACAAAATATAGATTTAAAATAAATCCTTTTACAGTACCTCCAAGTGCAGTACGTGCTCCCTGTGTGACATTTATCCCATCAAAGCATCCTAGGACAAAAATCTGTCTTGAATTAAAGTTTTGGGGCTAAAGTGAAGAACTCCCAGCCCCTGCCCACCCCTCCTCTGCAATCCTCACCTCTTCTTCCCAGGCACTCTGTTAGGCTGCACAAATTTTCAGTGTAAGTTAAAATGTGAATAAAAATCTCTGCACTGTACCTGACTGACACTTTCTTGTCTGGTTTGTTTCAATTTGCTACAAAAAAAAATTCTGTTTAACTCCTGGCAGGAGTTACAGGAGTGCTGCCTTGGGGCTGAACTGACACAAAACCCAGCAAAAAGGACAGCTGAGGGGAAAAAAAAGACACATTTAAGATAAGCAGCCAGTTTGGGCTATCAGAACCCAGGGGAAAGTAAGGGGTCCTATTCTTTCAGTGTTCTCCAGGGAGAAGGATAGCACTTCAGCTCCTGGCTGGGCTCTAAAGAAGCATTAATGTCTTTCTGGATAAGAGCAACAAACCACAAAGCACAGCTGAAGGCTGGGACGTACCTAGAGTCCTGCTCATGCTGCCTGTACACTGCTGCCTCTGAGATGTTTCCATTACTAACCTTCCTCTCCTGGACTGGTAATTATGGAGGGATACAGTCCAACAGTGCAGAACTAAAAGCAGGAAATACATTGTCAAACAGCTGGGGAGCTTCACCAGCAAACAGAGCCCTGAAGCTTCAGTTTACTGGTTCTTTCTGCAAAATCAGCTGCTCACCAGTTCAGCCACTGGAAGGGTTTGATCCTCCTCACTGTCCAGGATCCTAAATCACTACTGCTGGCTTTGCTAAATGTTCTTCTGGAGGACTGACACCCAACCTGTGTAGAGCTGGACCCTCCAGTTCTGTGGTGAGTTGTAACTGCACTAAGAGTAGCTGCACAGAAATCTCTGGTCGCTGCAGTGACTCCTTGGAACAAGACAAAGCCCACAAGCTAAAATCACTGCTAGAAAACAGCTGCACCAGACTAAGTGACAGTGGGGAGAAGCCACATGGGGCAGGTCCCTTTCCCAAATCTCAGACAGCCCTGGAGAGGCTCCTGCACTACCTGTGCTGCCCAGAGCTGCCCTACTCTGCTGCCTCCTGGCTCTGGTGCTTCTCCTTCCTCTGCTCCTTGTCCCCTGGGGGAGCTGAGTTCTCCTCAGGGCTTGTTTCAGAGTCCTGCTCCTGTTCTGGTTCCAGAGGCAGGGAGGCAGGCTTTTTTGGCAGAGCTGGTGTGACAGCACCTGGGGAGAGAACACAGTTCAAGTTACTCTATGGCTATGTGTGTATTGTCTGTTCTTTATGTCCTTCCGAGCAGCAGAGGTGCAAAACAATCACAGCTTTCAATTATCCTCAGATTCCTTCTGCCTAACATTAGTTTATTGACACTGATTATCCAGACCTTACAGTGCCTGAAGTTCTCCTGAAAGGAAGCTCAGGTACAGTCCCTCAGAATTCTGTCAGAATTCAGTACAAATGTAGGAATTAACTCATGCTCTAGAAGGGAAAACACTTCCTAGAATCACAAATTTCAGAATGGTTTGGGTTGAAAAGGACCTTAAAGCCCATGTCACTCCACCCCCTGCCATGGACAGGGACATTGTCCACTATCCCAGATGGCTCCAAGCCTCATCCAACCTGGCCTTGAACACTGCCAGGGATCCAAGGGGCAGCCACAGCTTCTCTGGGCAACCTGGGACAGGAACTCAGCACCTCACAGGAAAGTGCCATTTCCACTAAAACTGAAATTGGTTTATGCTCAAGCTGGAACCCCAACCAAAGTGTTGTTTTCACTTCACAGCTTTACCAAATGTGGGGAGAGTTTCCAGGCAGTTAAAGTAGCTACTTACAGAATTAAATCACAAGGGGACCCAAATTGTTTCTACACTTACATTTAAAGGTGCCAACTGATGGTATGAACCAGCTCCCTTTTCTGATCTGGATAATAAAGTCCTTTCAGGGTATCTAAACCCTTGGCGTGTTTTATTTTTCAGATTTTCTGGCTAAGTCTTCCCTGCATGGAAAGTTTATTCCATGTGCGAGAAATGGAACAGGTCCTTAGGGATGCCAAAGAAAGAGGCCTGGATTACACAACCACTCTCCTGGTTCAGTCCACAGGCAACAAGACTGAGAGTGACACAAAACCACCATGATGAGCAACATCTCCAGTGCATTCCTCCTTGGAAGCTGAGGGGTGAGAGGAGGTCAGGCTTGGAATGGCTCAGGAGACTCTCCTGCCCAGCCCCAGCACATACAGTGATAGGCTGAGCCTCCAAAGGCTCACACCACCTCCTGAGAACCCTCAGTCCCACTAAATCCAGCAACACCTGCAAGGATGGGCAGCTTTGGAGCAATCCAGCTGCAGTTATTGTTGTCAGAGAAATGATCAAAGTACTTTGAAAAATCGTCCATCTTTTCTCTTCTCTGCAGCAGGCTGTCTGTGCATGGCAGCTTCTGGACTCTTCCAAAGAAAGTCAGGAGGTCTGGCTGCCTCCTTTCCAGAGCAAAATCACAATCCCATGCTAATAGAATCTTGCCCATTGTGGCTCAGACAGGAAGGGAAACTTTCCCAGCCTCCCACACCCCTGCAAAAGCACAAGAGTGAAATACACTACACAGAGCATCTTCCTGAACTCAGAAATCTGGGAAAGTTATCATCAAATACTGCCCTCACTGCTGTGTGAGCAAGTCAATCCCTCTTTGAACACGTACTGTAACTCTTCCAAAGGGCAGAGAGATTTCTCTTCCCTCCCACGTCTCTACTTGAAAGAACAGCAGAAGAGACGTACCTGGGGGGAGCTGCATGGTTTTCCCATATCCTGCAGCAGAGGACATGGCTTGACCCAGGGCTTGATTGGAGCCCAAAGGCTGCTGAGAGCTGGATTTCCCTGACACAGCAGCTTTCTGCTTGGATTTGGACTCTTTAGAAGGCTTGGTCCAGACCAGGCTCTCCCCGACCTGCAGGGCAGCTCCCATCTTCTGGGCCATCTCCACCATCTTCTCGAGAAGCAAAAAGAGAAGAGCACTGTAAGCAGGGACACTTCAGATAACAGTAAAGTCAACACCACCATCAAAAAAAGAAAAATTACAAGAAAAGATCTGTGGAGAGCTGGCTACAGCTTGGTGCTTGGGGGAAGCATCTCTGCTAATTCAGTCCCTTAATTAAGAGGGAATCTTGTCTAGCTGTGTATTGATTGAAGAACTGGGCTTCAAAGAGCAGAGAGGCAGTGAGCAGCTCTCAGCAGGCGCCCGCTCTGCTCAGAAAATCTCATAAGCAGAATTTCTTCTTAATAATTGGACTCAAAGTCAAACCTCCTCCTCATTTGCTGCCAGCCCTGGGGTGACTCCTGAGCTCAGACACAAACCTCAGGGTCAAAGTCGGGCGTGCTGCTCTCCCTGGTCATGGTGACCTTCCTCTCCATCTCCTGGTACTGGCTCAGGGCCCCCTGCTTGTCGCCCTGGTTGTAGAGCAGGACAGCGTAGTTCAGGTTGATGAGGGGGTTGCACCTGCAGCAGACACATGGGATGCATCACATTTCCTGTGGGAACACTCATCCTGGCTGCAATAATGCTAAGATGTGCCCGAGCAGCAAAGCTAGACACACCTCATTGTACGGCACCAACAGGGAGACTGACTACATCCAAAGTCCTCTGGGAACATGGCTGAGACCCTCGTGCCTGATGACACACCCACTGCTGGGCTCTGCAAAGGCACCCGGTGTTGGTGACAACATAAATCCCTCCCTGACTGCCTCCCTCTCTGCAACAGCCAGTTCTGAGCACCTGGGGGCCATCCTGGGATTCTCCTGGTCTCCCAGCCCCACCAGTGACAGGGGCTGTTGTCACACTGAGACAGATGATCTTTCTCTGATTTACCTCAGACTCGCCCAGCATTCCCAGTCTGCAGGAGTCCAAGGCAGCACCACAGAGCCCTGCTCTTGGGTTTTATTTTATAACCTGACACACCACAGAATGTGCTGTTTACATTTCATTTCCTCACCTCTTCTCTCTCTTTCTCCCAGCAAAACCACACACAACTGCAGGTAGGTACTGCTACAGGTGAACACCTGCACGCTCCTGCCTTCCTTCCTGCATGAAGATTTCCCAGGGCAGAACTGCTCCATACACTCTCGTTTTCCAAACAATCCATCTCCTTCACTGGGATACATTAACCCTCTCCATCTGGCCTGGCCAGGAGAGCCAGGGTGGGTGGAGGAGCTCTGCCTGCTCACAGCTCCCTGTGTGGACCCCACAGGAACATCCCTGCCAGGCCAGGCAGGGATGCTCTGATGTACCACGGGTTGACAAGAAATGTGAGTGAGGGATTGGTGCCCTCTCCTGGAGCATGGCTGGGATAACTGGAACCATCCATGGCCAAGGCAGAGGGAACATCCTCTGGAGCAATGCAGAAGGGAAGGATCCTGCTGGCACTAGGCAACAAATAAAGCTTAACTTGCATACCCTGACTCTGCAGTCGTGGTGACTCCACCCCAGTGCAAGGGAGGCAACTCTTAGAAGAAATCTCACTGCATTTATAACTATGGCTTCTCCTTTAATTAGGAAACTGGAATGCTGAGCCCACCACAGAATAAGCCCTCCTCCCTGTCTTTGCCAAAAAAAAATGAGGAGATCAGACAGTCCTGGGAACAGCCAGTTTTAAAATTAATTAAACCTGATGGAGCTATTTCACCGCCTTCAAGAGCTGAGAAGCAATATGACAATCAGAGAAAAATCAATGGCTGAATACCCATAGAAAGGACAGTTACAAGCCAGAGCCAGGAGTAGAACACTTTTTTCTAAGGAGTTTTCCAAGATATTTCCATTCCAGCCCCCAGCATGGCACCCAGGTCACTACAAAAGCATTCCTGGTGATGGAAACCAACCATCTTCATCCCAAACAGCTCCAAACACACCAGCAAAGGAAACTTGTGGGGACACAGATTCAGCCACACCATAACTGGTTAAAATCCATGGCGTGTCAGCTGAACCAGCCTCACAGTCTGAACGTTGCCCTCAGCAGGCCCTGGAAGTTGGAATTCATTTTTGTTTTGTTGAGGGTTTATTTTCCTGGTCAGACCCTAAAGCTGGAGCATCAACCAAGTCCCAAATACTTGGGCAAAGCTGTAGAGCCCATTTACTGCTCCTTCTCTTTGAGCAAAGCACACAAGCCCCTGACCAAGGAGTCTGAGCTGCCTTTAAGGTCCTGTCCTGCCTTGCTAGGCATGGAAAGCTGATTAGGAATAGAATCATGGAATGGTTTGGGTGGGAAAAGACCTTAAAGCCCATCAAGTGCCACCTCATGCCATAGGCAGGGACACCTTCCACTAGCCCAAGGTGCTCCAAGCCCCATCCAACATGGTTTTGGATACTTTCAGGGATGGGGCAGCCACAGCTCCTCTGGGCAACCTGTGCCAGGGCCTGCCCACTCTCACAGGGAAGAATTTATCCCTGGTATCTCATCTATTCCCACCTTCCGTGGCCCCTGCAGATGGAAGTGCTTTTGGCACCACTCTGTCACCTGCAGACAGACTCTGGGCTCACGAGTGCTGGTAGGTCTAAGTGTGCAAATATTCACAGTAAACTGGGGAGAGAAATAAAACTATTAATGAATATGAGGTAATTCTGATTTTGTGCCTGAAATGATGACATAATCTGAGGTTCAGTTTAACATTTCTGAAAGCAAGTGCTCTGATTTTTAGACACAGACTGCAAACATAGGGGTCTTAAAGAAGGAGCTGCCCTTCCACTTACTTTATACAAACTTCTTGCACATTCTCCCAGCTAAAATCTTCCCTCTGCCCAACATTCAGAACAGGCTCTACCTCAGGCATCTCACTGCTCTGCACTGTGCTCAAACTTTGGGTTAAAAAATATGTTTCCTTCTTTTCAATCTGCTCCACTGTTTATAAATACTCACCAAAAGGAGGGCTGGCATCCAAAGTCATCGCCACTGACTCACTAACCAAACAGCAAAACAAAAATCAGCTCTGGGTTGCTCTGAAATAAAATCCTCTCTCATTTTTCAGAACTGACTTTAATTAAAAAAAAAAAAAAGGTTTTAAAACTGTCACTTGCACACAAGAATAAAAGCATTTCCCTACTACAAACCATTTAGGGTCGAGGTGCAGTGAGAGGCAAAGGAAATGGGGTGCAGGGAGGCAAATCAAGACCAAACAAGTGACAGCTCTGACAAAGACTTACTTGTCCAAAGCCACAGCTTGTTCATAGGAACATTTGGCATTCTCGATATCTTCAAGGTTGGTCAGAGCAACTGCACCAAAGCAAAACATACACACAGAAGGAGATGTTTCAAAGCAGCGATTTTTAGGATAATTCTGAGTGTCATAAAATAGGTGTCAGCAGGGTTGTCTGGACTGCTGCCAGGATTAACCGCATTGAATGGAATGGCCTGGGTTGGAAGTGACCTTAAAGCTCATCCAGTCTCAATCCTGCTATGGACAGGGACATCTTCCACTAGCCCAGGCTGTTTCAAATCCTGACCAACCTGGCCTTGGACACCACCAGGGATCCAGGGGCAGCCACAGCTGCTCTGGGCACCCTGTGCCAGGGCCTTAGTACCCTCCCAGGGAAGGATTTCTTCCCAATATCCCATCTAACCCTACGATGTCACTTCCAGCATGTTTGTCTCATTTCATCCCAAAAATATCCAATGCTGGAAACCCACACCCACTCCTTAGGCAACCCAACCCCAGTCTCACATGTATCAAGTCTTTTCCAATGTTTAATCTGAATCTGACTGCAGTTTTCCCCTTCTATTTCCCCAGAGAGAAGAGACTGGGCAAAGCTCCTTAGTAAAGCCTTTATGCCGTGTTTCTTCACTTGATCCCACACCTCCTGTGTGTGTGCTGTGGCATTCCCAGGAGGGATGCACGTGGAGCTGCACAGAGCATCTCATACCTGCCAGGAGCATGTAGAGCTCTGCCATCTTGGGCTGGAAGTTGATGGCAGCACTGAGGAAGTGGAAGGCTGAGGCATACTGCTGCATCGTGAGGTGCACCAAGCCCAGGTTGTACAGGATCTTCCAGTCAAAGGGAGCCAGGTAGTTTGCCCTCTTGAGGCAGCTGATAGCCTTGGAAAAAAAAGGGATAAATGAGCTAGAACAGCCTCCACACGACAGGAATTTTGTGCTTACATGAAATTGGATGCAGATGGGAGAAAAAATGGAAACTGGACACTTACTGCCACGTATTTCTTCTTCCCAAAGAAGCACATGCCAATGTTGTTCCAGAGTGGGGGGCTCTCAGGAACACTGCTGGCCACCACCTTGTACTTGGAGAGGGCGACATCAAAATCCCCGTGGGCCTGCATCATGCTGCCAGCAGCCAGGGTGGCCTGGGGATGAGACAACAGTGACCCACTCACAGCCCGCTTGCTCAGACACAGCAAGAACACGAGAGGACAAAGGGATTAAACTAAAACCATCTCAGGAACAACCATTTCACTTCTAAGGACTGCCAAGTCCAACAGTGGGAGCAGATGGAGACTGTGGAATCTCCAACCACAGAGCAGAACACAGGGTGAAGAACAAATCTGAGTCTGCTCTTCCTGCACTATTTTAATCATAACTGTCTCAGAAATGAGTTTGCCCACAGAAGGTGTGGCTGCTGCATCCCTGAAGTGTCCCAGGCCATGCTGATGGGGCTTGGAGCAACCTGGGATAGTGGAAGGTGTCCCTGCCTATGGCAGGGGGTGGAACTGGATGGGTTTTAAGGTCCCTTTAAAATCAGACCTTTCTGTGAGTCTGTGATTCCATAAGTATTGCAACAAGACATTGCAAATGTTCCGGGTATTTTTTGGGGTGATCAAAGTACTTTTACTTTGCAGAGTCTGAGGCACTGCAAAGATCTGTGCACTGACAGATTCCTTTTACAACGAAGCACAGATAGAAATAGTTCTGGTGCAAGTTAAGTGGGGAGTAAAATGCACTCAAGCAAGACATGCAGCAAAGCTCTCCTAGTTCACACTGACTGGCTGATACTGTAAATTAATGGGAATATGCATGGGGAAAAAAAAAAGGGAAGTGAGTACAACACACTATATTTAAACCACACTAGTTAAGTCCTTTTTGAGATTTCACAGTGACAAGTAAAATTCCTAAGTGTAAAGGTGTTTTCACAACAACTCATGTTTGTCAACCACACATTTTAATGCTCTGCGTCGCTAAAAGTGAAAAAAAAAAGGAGAGAAATGAAGTAACAGCCCTAAAAAGGGGAGCAGTTCCACAATGAGGAATGAAACCTAGACACCAAGCTCAGCTTTCCAGGCCAGAGCCAAGGAAATATACACAGCAGCTGGAAGCACAGGGTATCAGCAGATGAGAGAATTATAAAATGCAGTATCACTTGGATCACAAGGGACCTGGCACAGTTCTTCTGGGATTTTTAAAATCCAGATGATCTTCCTTCCAAAATAAATTCCACCTGGCTTTGGTGCAACTTCAGATTAAAAACCAAAGGCATCAATTTAACATCCCATATTCTGCCTCCTTCCCTTTCCCTACCTCAACACAAATCCAATTCCCTACCCAGGGAATCATTCCAGAAATGTATTTCACAAAAAGCTCTCTGGGCAGGATCCCTTCCAGCTTCTCCAGGCCCCAGATGCAGATGGCAGAGCTCTGACAGTGGAATTAGCTTTAGGAGGTATCCCCTCATGGTTCAGCTGGTTCATTTCCACTCCTCACCATACCTTGTAGTTGCCTGGGTCGTAGGTAAGCACATTTCCAAGGTGTTCAAAAGCCCTCTGATAATCTCCAGTCTGGGAAAAGTACATAAGCATTAGAAAGTCAGGAATAAGGGGAGTTAGAAGGATAATACAGGGTTTGTGAGTACCAGAATTTCAGTTATACAGTCAGAAAAGTCAGTTTTACAGTGCTGCCAATACACACACATGTTCCTGTTTGATAATTCACAGAACAGATTCTAAGAATTTGACCAACCTGGATTCATTGTTCTGACCCAACCAGAAAGGAGTTCTGGGTTCACAGGTCTCTGCTCCTTTTTCTGTCTCAAAAACAGGATACAAACTGCTACCCTGCACACTCCAAATTCCCTCACTACAAATTCCTCACTCCCCAGGGCTCTCCTGTTCAGGTGACTTCCCTTCCCTTCTGAAGACTTCTGAAGGACTCCAGGTGTTAGTGGACATCACTGTGGCCATATATGAGAATGTGAGAGCTTGGAATCACTTAAATCCTGTGGATTGGAACCAGATAAGCTCTAAGGTCCCTTCCAATCCATCCTGTGGTTTCAACTGAATTCACCTAAAGGTCATCTCATTCTATCCCTGCCATGGACAGGGAGACCTTCCACTAGCCCAGGGTGCTCCAGGCCCTATCCAACCTGGCCTGGGACATTGCCAGGGATCCAGGGGCAGCCACAACTGCTCTGGGCACCCTGTGCCAGGGCCTCATCACCCTTACAGCCAGGAATTCCTTCCCAATATCCCATCTATCCCTGCCCTCTGGCAGTGGGCAGTCATTCCTTGTGTCCTGTCCCTCCATCCCTTGTCCCCAGTCCCTCTCCAGCTCTCCTGGAGCCCCTTCAGGCCCTGGAAGGGACTCTGGGGTCTCCCTGGAGCCTTCTCTTCTCCAGGAGAGCACCCCCAGCTCTCCCAGCCTGGTTCCAGAGCAGAGGAACTCTACCCTCAGAGCAGCTCTTGGGCCTCCTCCTCCTCCTCTCAGGCACTACTGCCCATTCTTCTTTGCTTGCTCACTCTTTGGGAAGCCAGTTTCTGGAATAATCCAGCCTTTCCCTTCCATTTCACTGACACAAGGATAAGCACACCTGTGTTATTTAAACTGATTCTGATTTTCCTTTATGGTGTATTAACACTCACAATTTCATGGCTGCTTTTTCAGGATAACTTGCAAGACTCCTGCTGCAGAAACAAGGTAATGACTAGTCATGTTTTGTTATACTTGGAGGATTTATAACACAGTTAGGGTGGTTGCCAAACAGAATTCCTGCTCTGGCTCTGCTCCAGGGAATCAGCTTGCTTTCAGCAGCAATAAGAAGATACAGAAAAGCAAGTTCTATCCTGTTAAATTCAGTCATGTGCAAGCAATGGAAAGGTGGACAGAAATTAATCCTATAAAAAATCCAATGTGGTTATATTGAAAATAATTAAGTTTCTGTAACAGTAACAGCATTTAGTACCTGCAGGTACAGGAGGCCCAGGGCTGTCAGGAGGTCTGTGTTTTCTGGAGAAAACCTAAAACACAAAAGCCAAAGGGCTGGGTTTGCTTTTCAGCCTTTTTAGAACAGGGTAAAAATACAACATGGAATTCTGATGCTACATTACTGTTGTATCAATTCAGGAAATTAAACTGTTATTATTAAAAACAAATATTGGAACAACTGCCATCATGGGGACTTCCTTTGAATAATATCACACCTCAGCTTCCCAAATATCTTCTGGGTATCAGTGGGAAGGCACAAGGCTCTGTGAAATAGATCTGGACACATAATAAGATAATGTGGGTTTGTTAAGCTTCAAAGTGAGTCTGAATCAGTGACCTGGAAATACAAAATGGGATTTTCCATCCTCTCTCATAAACCACCCTGTAAATCCATCCATCCTAAGCCTCTTGGGCCACGCAGGACAGGCAATCCTCAGCATTCCTGATGGATCCTACACACTCCTCATCAGAATTTTAGTTCACCTTATAAAAAGATTACAAATAAATAGGATGGAAACCACAACAAAAAAGGACAAAGCAGAGAGAGACGCAATTTGTGGTTTCACTCACCTCAACGGGAGTCAGTTTTTAATTCCCTGCTACTAAGACTTAAAAAAGTCTGATCTGCACACTCACACTGGCACCTCTAAACTTCAACCAGAATAAAACCACCTGTGCCTGGTGGAATATAAACATGGAGTAACAGACTACCCTGGAGCTGGAAACAGCGAGAAAAATGTAATAGGCAGATGAGAACAAAAAAACCCCAGGGATAATCAGGAATGAAGAAGAAAGGAGGGCAGGGGAGCACCAGGATAAGAATATAAACCTGGTAAGATGCTTAGCAAGGATTATTTACGTAATAAACATTCAAGATTAGTCCAAATGTCTGCCCAGCCACCGTCAGGCAGCAGCAAGGGCAGACGTAGGAAACACTACATCCATGCCCATGGCTACAAACACACTCCTGATTTTCTTTCTAGTGCTGGCCTCCATGGCAAAGCTCCATTTGAAAGCACTGGCAATGCTTGGGAATGCCCTAAAACAAGGATAGGTGGGCACTGAGGAGTGATGATGGGATGGGAGAAACTCCCTGTGCACCAGCACATCTCCTGCAGCCACAAACTGCTCTGAGGGAAAGCAGCAAGTGACACCCAGCCAGGGATTTTGGATGGACAGTCAGGGTTACATTGTTTTGGGAGATAAACCTTTGGGATGGATGAAGTCAGTTTTGGATCACTTTGCTCCCAGGCATCTCCATCCATTTGTTATTCCACTTTTTTTCTGGCAGCCCTTCCAACAGCTCCCTTCTTCCCTGCCACACTGTCAGCAGGAGCAGAGACAGCTGAAGAGCTTGGAAGTGCCAGCTTTGCTCAGAGCCCCCATAATTACCATTAGCTTTTTAATCATGGCCTCAATTCAGATCTGGGACACCAATCAATTTTCTCCTGGCATGGGATAGGAACAGGCAGATGGAAAAAACAGATATTTCTTACTCTACAGCTTTCTTATATATTTCAATGGCTTTATCCATTTCCCCCTCCAAGAGGTGAATTTTGCCCAGCATCATGTAGGTCAGATCATGTCTGTTGAGCTCCAGGGCATTGTTGAGCTGGTCTCGTGCCTAAAAACACAATCACAGAGAATAAAAAAATAATAAATGGTTACAGAGCCCTCAGCAAAGCAACAGCCCATGAGTAATCCCCACCAGCCAGGGAAGGAGGAGAGCCAACAAACACCCCCTGCACCTGGAGAACACATACCCCAGCTCAGCTAATCCTTGGAACAAGCTCTGCACCAGCAGCCACCTGCTTTTAGGGGCAGTAAAAGGAAACAACTTCAAGCCAAGCAAGAGACAATGGCCTCCCAAGGAAGAGATGAGCACAGGCCTGCTCCTGGACTTGAGTTTGTTTGGCTTGAGGGGTGCTCTGGATTTGCTGGATGAACTGATACTTTGCAGCTTATTCTTCCTTAAAATCTCAGTGGAGGTGTGAGCAGGTCCCAGTTTGGAATGTGTTAGTGCAAACAACAAATCCCAAGTGTGAACCCACACTCTGGAGGCTGTTTTTCCACAGGGATGCCTTGAACAGCTGGGGTTTGCTGCCTGGGCCACAGCACCCCACCAGCAAGAGCAGCAGGGAGGAGCTGGGCCAAACTGGGACCAAAAGGGGTCTAAATGCTGTTTTTTCCCTTAGAGCAGCTGGATCAGAGACAGCTCAGTGCTCACTACAAGCATTCAGGGTTAAGTGAGGAACTGGGAATGGCATGCTCAGATCTGGGAATAAAACTGCCTTTCAACCTCCAAAACTCCTTTAGTAACTCCAGGTTTAGTTCAAAAAGAACTTCAGACACAGGAGCAAAACCTTCCCATGGAGGAAAAAAGGACCTGCTGCACCTCCAGAAAACAACCAATAACTCTTTCCCTCTGAATCCTGACAGACGCAAGGAGCTGAGGTTTCCTTCAGGAACTCTCTGCATGCAGTGCAGCAGTTTGAGCTGGGGAAGTGGTTTGGGGTTTTTACCATCACCCTTCTCTTGCTTCAAGAGGATAGACCTGGATTGCTGCTCCTACAAAGCCAGCAGTGTTCCTGGGTCTGGCTTTAAAGGGTTCAGACACACAAGCAGCTCTTATTGGAGCACAGCCAATATATTTTTTTTTTTTATATACTTTTTTTTCGATTTTCTGTCTAGTTTGAGGTTTCTCAAACATTCCCTTTAATTCCCTTTAAAACCAGAAATGTTCTCTGAAGAATCTTAGATTTCAGAAGAAGCCTCTGGCCCTGCCATAAGCTGATCTTCCTTTATACAACCTCACTGATTTGCAGCTGACTCTAATTCAACACAAAAATGGAAACAGAGACAGCTCACAAACCTTTGCTCCCAGAAACAAAACACTAAAGCAAAAAACTTTCTTGATACCTTTCTTGCTGCAAGTGATCTATTTCATGCTACCAAAGACAAGGAAATTTCTGGGATGCTTCCTTGCTTCCCACTGACATTACCTTGTTGAAGTGTTTCAGGTACATGTAGCACACACCCAGGTTGTGGCTGATCTCCTGCATGAAAAAAAAAAACAAAAATAAACAAAAAAACCCAAATCAGCACAAGGTATAAAGAAATAAAATCTGACAACACTGACCCAGAGCAGGAGAACCTGGTGACTGCCCACAACCTTCTTGCTTTGTAGAGCAAGTAAACCTATAAATTCCAGTTACTTCAGGGACCTGCAGAGCTTAAGTGGGATTATACACAAAACATTACAGTCCGCTGAGACAAAACCCACAGAAATGACTAATCTCTTTTGAGAGAGCAGACATTTTCTCTTCAGAGAACAAGGAGCACAGATTGGTTTCTTCATCATGGTGTCTGTCGCTCTCTAGAACTTGCTGCCCTCATGGGTGACTCAGTCTGGCTGTACATCATTAGGATATGCACAGTGTCCAACCCAGCTGGACAAAACTGGAAGATGTGCCTAATTTTCCAAAACACAACTTGAGCACTGGAATATCTGATAACCCTCTGGCATCCTAAACAATTTTGTACCAAGTAGGAAGATCCCTTAGGGATCCTAAACACTCTGGTGACACTGCAGGGAATGCTCGTGCCCCTAATTCCTCACCCACAGTTTAACACACAAGCACAGTTTAACACCCCAGCACATCCCTGAAAAGCAAGGTACTCCCAATTCTTTATTTAATTCTGGTGAGCATTTCACTGATTCGTCAGCTTAGACAGCCTTGACCTTTCACAGGAAACTCTCTTACTTCCCCATCAACCTGTTTTTCCCAACGCAGCCTCTCCAGCTGTGCAGAACTGAATCAGTGACTCCAGGCTGCTGAGGATTGTAGAATAAGGGAAGAGCACAGCCTGATTCTGCTTCCAGTACTGAGCCAGGAATGGGGAATAACTAATCAAAATACCCACTGGCATCTGCCTGCTGGGTTGTAAATAGGGTTACAGGCATGCCAAGCACTGGAAATGCAGGTGGAAAAAAGGCTCATGGTAAAAAAGGTTTTTGAGTTGCATGGCACAGGGTAATTTGAATGACACCAACGCTATTCTCGTATCCTGAATTTTAGATGTACTGAGAAGCAAAGGAATGAGCTCATATATTGCAAGCCTACTTTAGAAACAATTCTGCAGGCAAAACAGGCACCTGCAGAATGCTGCAAGGCATGGCCTCTCCCTCACTCACTGTCACACCTTTCCCTTTGTAATGCTCTTTCTCTTTTTATACAGAAGAGCTAATTTAATTGCTGCTCCTGTATTTTCAGTGATGTGTTGCATTACAAAAGCTTTCCCAATTACTCAAGCAAGTTTTAATAACTGAGGTTTCCAAACTCTCCTCATACTTCCTTAAAGTACAGATGTGGTTATGTTAAAACTGATCCTTGGTGAAATTCCAGCATGTTCCTCAGTTCTCTGTGCCCCAAGACATAGGATTTGGCTCCTGTCACCCAAACCTGGCTCAGACCACAGGCAGTGTGAGCTCACCTTGGCTTGGGACAAGTTTTCAGCTATTACAAGAATCTGCAATTCCCTCAACACTCACCCAGTCCTTCTCATCGAGTTTTGCTGCTTCATTGTACACTTCAATGGCTGCCTTATGCTTCCCCAGGAGAAACCTGCAAAAAGATTGCAATTCTTATGTCTTTCCTGTTTTCAGACCCCGCTGTGCAGCCACTGTCACCTTTGCCAGTGAGAAATGATCCTATTTGCTGTACCTCTAGAAATCTGCAGAAGTTTACAAACTCAGCACTACTCCCTCTCAGGACCAAGGTCATCCATCCTGACACTACTGGGGCTGTAAGGAATGAATGCCCAGGCTCTCAGCCTGCTTTTGACTCCAAGGAAAGAGACAGGTGCCCTAACACAACATTCAGCAACAGAAAAAGGTCTGTAGGGCAAATCTGCCCAGCTCAGGTCAGCACCTGTAGCTCTGGACCTTGAAATCAGTATCACCTTTCTGCCTGAAGCCCAAAGAAAAAAAAAATCACAACAGCAGCCAGGCAGATAACAGAGATTCTGCTTAAAGAACAACCCACGCTTCTGGAATCCAAGCCAAGTGTTGATAAGGAGGAAACACGTCTGGAATTAAACAGCCTAAGAGAAAAACAAAGCATGGAAGGTCCTGTGTGGCACCTCCAAGAGAAACAAATAAAACAGCACTCACAGGGATCGTGCCACCTGCTTGAGGTTGTCAGCGCTTCGAGGGTTCAGAATGGAACATGTCTGGAAAAGTTCAAGAGATTCTTGAATTTTCCCCTCCAAGCGAAATATCAAAGCTGTAAGACAACATACAAATGAGTCCATTCTCAGCAGGAAAAACGTGCCTCTGACAGCAGGGAAAGAAGGAAGAGTACAAATATATCACATCAATGCTCCTCTGGTGCTTCCCCCTCCGGCAGCACCTGCAGTTTGTGTCTGAGGGCAGGACTCTCTGTGCCTGGAGAAATTTGGGGGTCAAAACAAAAGCTTTAAGCTTTAAACCTTGGGCAGTTGCTTGTACAGATGCAGTCTGGATTTCTCCCCTCCCCAGCCTCTCCAGGCTGCAGTTATGTCCCTGCCAGCGAATCTCCACTGTCTCCCACCGTGGCACTTGGAACTGGAATGCCACATTTTGGGATACACTGTCAGGGGCCAGAGAACAGGGCAGGAAGAGGAATACCATCCTTAGAGCAAGGAGTATGACAATGATCACCTGGGGTAGGTAGCAAACAGAAAACATGCATCTGCAACAGAATCAAACACACACCAACACACTGACTGCCAGGAGCCCATAACCCAAAGAAGAAATGATGACAAATACAGAGAAAACAGGACATCTAATCTGCCCATTTCATGTGAAAATCCCAAATTTCTAAACTAAATGGAACAAGTAGAGGGAAAAAATTGATTTTTGACATAACAATTCTATATTTCCCTCACCTATCCCCTGTATTGTTCTCTGTATCCCAAATCAGGGATGACCTGCTTCAGCAAAAAATTTTCAGACATACCTTGAACATAGACAGCGTATTCACAGAGCCCTTGGGACTCCTGGAGCTGCTCTTTGATGACAGCCTGGAAGGACAAAATTGTAAACTCACATCATTTTAACAAAGCTGATTCCAGAGATTTGGGGCCAGTCACAAAAACCACAACCCCACCTCTAAAAAGGGCACTGGACCATAACTGGGACAACCACACAGTGCACACGACAGAGCTCTGTGCCAGGAACACTGTGGCCCTTTGAGTATTCCTCTGTTCATTCCTATTCCCGAAGATAAATTAGATACTACCTGGGGAAAATGCCAGGAGGCATCTCTGAAAGCATCCTCTGCTGATAAGGGTATCTACTCCAGGCCCTTTGTGAAGAAATAAATTGAACTGGAGCAACTGCAGCTGAGTCAATGAAAGCCAAAAGAACAAACGAGGAGAGAAGCGAGGAAAAAAAACCTGATGAAAATGTAAATTCTTGCTGGCTGCATCCATGCAGCTCCCAGTTTGGGGTGGGGTGGCTGCAGCTTGGATATAATCCATAGACACAATTGACCTTTGGGAGGATGAACACCCTGGATATATGGAATGAAGAGCATAATTTCTGCTCTGAGACTCCTCTTTTGTGCAGAAGTGGAAGAGATACAGGGGGGTAAGAATAATTTCTGGGTGAGCAGTGACCTGGTGCTCATCTGGCATTTCAGATGTGTATGGTCAGTACCAGCATTCCCTGCCTCTGAGAGGAATAGAAGTGAAGGACCTGAAAACTGAACCTCAAGTACAGCACATGGGAGGAAAACTATTATTGAGAAAGTTATTCTTGAAAGGTATTAATTAAGAAGTTACTTATTGAGAAGAAGGAAAGTTCTTACTGACAATCCTCACCCGTAAAGAGAGGAAGGAAAAGGAAGAAAAGGCCTGAGCTGCTCTTCCCTCACCTGTACCTACTAATTTATCTATGTAACTCTTTACAAAGTGCATGATTATAATCCATTTCTATACTCAGAAATAACCAACATCTCCTCAATTCAGATACTCTGGATTGTTCCATCTACATAAACCCAGATTCTCAGAGCAAGAGAGGGCAATAGAGAGCTATCTTTTAGAGAAATCTGATTAATTCTATAAACCCTAAAAAGTCCCACAGCAAAAGGCTCTCAGCTGAGGAATATGATCTCTAATCCCAGATTTTCCCCCCCAGGTTTATTTAAGGTGCTGATGACAGAATTTAAACACAACTGGCAGGATACCAACCAGTCTCTGTGTCATCCCAGGGGATGCTGCAGCTGCAGACTCTCAGGGATGTCTGCCTGGCACCTTGCTCAAGCAGCACTGGAAGGGTCAAAATCACTTCACTTTGGGGAGCTGATGTCAGTAAATAAACAGTTTTTAATGGCCTTTTAGTTCATTGAAAACTATGGGAGATTTTAAAACTGTGTTAGAGAGGGAGCATTTCAAAGCACTGAGCGGGAAATACCAAAATTAATTAACAAGACAGGTCACTTGTTTCTTACTGAGACTTAACTAATGGATTTTAACAACTGTCCTGGAATCTTCCAGTTTTACTGCAAAAACACTGTTTTGTAAGCTCTGAGGAAAAGGAAAGCTGGCCTGCCAAGCAGAGGAGTATTAATCAGCTGTCTTCTCTCGATTTTCCCCTGCTATTTCCTTGCTTCCACGACTGATGAAGACATGGAGATGTCAGTGTTACCCTTAAATCATCCATTTTTTATTTTCTCTGGTTTCCTGAGCTGTACATATTTTTCTTTTCTGTGCTCTGTGATCCCACATCCCATCACAGAAACAATCAACACACAGAACCACACCAAGAAACTCCATTCAGACAACAAAAAAGGGAAACAATTTTCTGTTTTGAGGGCTAGTCCAAATTGTGTTTCTATCTATGCAAACCAAGATCTGAGTGGAAATTTCTGTAATGATACAACTCCCTGGCTCTGTTAAGAACTAAATGAAATTCTTCCAGCCTGCCCATTTCCTAAGTACCCCCAAGACATCTCCAGCAGAGGCAAGTCCTGACCAACCTGGTGTTTCAGAAGCCAAAAAGTCTTTTCTAATCTTTGCTGCACATGCCAGAATCAGAATGGCAACTCTTGTCCCCTCCTCCTGCCCATGGGTGCATCATCTTCTCGTGTTCATTTTATCAGGAAAACACACTGTTAAATAATAATCTGCCATTTCCTCAGTCCACTTACTATTATAATCCCAAACAACCAGTTCCAAACTACTCACTAAGTCTAAGATGAAATAGAGCATGGTGCCACGGATCATGTGTAAAATGAAAGAATTTTGCTCAAGAGTTAACCAGGATATTTTTTATTTACACTTGCTAGTAATGTTCCCCTCAACTGAAGTGTTTTCATACTGTCTCTGTAGTACTATTAAGAAACCTGCACTGTGGAACTGTGTAATTATCAGTTTGGAAAACCCTATCCATCACTTGGAACAACAGAGGTTTGCAATTATTCTCACTTTTCCCCTCCCAGTGACATCCTGAGCTCACAGAGTGCTCCAGGGAGCTGCACCCTTGGATCCTGAAGGTAGCCAAGGATTGGAGAACACTGAAGTCACTTTACTCATGTTTTCTCTTGGTCTCCTTACTCCAAAAGAAGTCAGGAAAAGGGAGTGGTTTGGAAACTGCCAAGAAAACTGTTTTTTCATGACATCAGTAAAATAATTCCCACATTCTGGAGGCAGCTCTTACCTTACACTCCTCATAGTCTCTGCGGACATAGAGCAGATAAATCAACCAGTTCTTCCTCTCTAGGATGGGCAGCTCTGGTGCTGTACATGGAAAATATGCACAAAACACAAGGAATCAGACTGAGCAGCAGAGAATCTGGGAGAGAGATTCCCAACCACCCCAACTGCCTACACAAGGCAAGTAATTCAAGAACTGCAATTGCAATTAATGATTTGACTTGAAGGCTGGAGTATGGAGACTTCTAAAACCACGGTCTGGTTTTATTCTACTTCTCAAACTGGTGGATGACATACCTGGTTCAGGACAGACACTAAATAAAATCTCTAAGCAGAAAACTTCCACCTGGTCTATTGGAATGTAGGTGGTCCTTGCCCACAGCAGGGGGCTGGAACAAGATGGGTTTTAACTCAAACCAGTCTGAGATTCTAAAAGACTTGAGGCATCAGCTCCTCCTGGAGCAGATCCTGGAGTAAACAGATCCACACACACATTTTAATTCAACACCAACACTGGTTAGAGGAATTGGATCTTTTCAAATACACAAGAAGCAGCCTGGAGGAAACGAGTTGGATTCACATTTTGAATCTAGGGCAAAAGAATCAAAGGTCTTTAAGATAAATTTCTGGGTCTGAATGAGCAGGAAACAGGCGATACACACAAAAGGAGATTGGAGAGATGAGGTCTGAAGGTGTGAATAATTTAAAGAGGTCAAACTTAGTTCTTTGAAATTGTTAAGGGACTATGAGACATCACAGGTCTGAGAGACTGCGAAGCTACTGCAGAAAAACATTTGATGCAGTGGAGGAGGAAGCCTTGTGCTCCAGCATTTCAATGGTGCAGAGCTCGCAGCAGTAATTATGGCAAATCACGGATGGATGTTGCTTAGCGATATCCACGTCGGGTTTACAAGTTGAACACACTGCTGTGCATTTCATTAAGGCTGGGAATGTATTGCCTGGGACTGGAGTCTCCATTCTGAGGGGTAACCATAGCAACTGGCCCAAAAGCTCCCTGTTGGCAAGTCAATATTGTGACATGAGTGCAGAGGCAAAGCCAGGCGAGGGCTGGGGCAGAGCTGGGGGGACACAGCACAGGGACACTTCTCCAGCCCCTCCGAGCTCGGCTCCTGGACACACGGGCTCAGCTCCAGCAGCACAGGGCAGAAGGTGAGACTGGCGAGCCTGTGGGCCCCTCTGCCAGCAGAGGTGAGGAAGAAAAAACCCTGCACGGGGAAGGGCTGGATCACATCGGGAGGCAGGTGCCAAGTGTAATTATCTTTTAGAATGGCTGAGCTTTAATCACCTCTGGAGCACACCAGGCTCTCCTGCACAACCCACATCAAGTCCAGTTTCACTGAGAGCTCCTAAGTCCAACATCCTTCAGTTGTTGAATTTGGAAAACATTTCACAAAGCCATTCTCATTTTCTTGATTTTTCTTTCTTAAATTCCAGAATATCCACCTAGATTTATATTAGAGCTGAGAACTAAATGTGTACACTAGAAATTTAAGGTCAAATACCTTCTAAAGAAGGTTCAACTACCCTAAAACAAATAGAAAGCTCCAAGTCCTAACAAAAATGTAATCCAAACACACAAAAGAGTAATCCAAACAAAGAAGTAATCTAAACAAGCTAAGCTTACAGAAGTGCACAGATCAGGGATCCAAACATTCACAAATTCTGCTCTGCTGTGGAGTATCTGGATCTTTTTAAGTAAGGCATCCTTATGAGTGTGTTCCCAGATCAGATTAATTGATTTCTGATGGCTTTATGTATCCCATTTGTCCTTCTTAGAGTGAAAGGATGAAGGGAAGACTCAAGAAGCTGCCTAAATAGCCACAAAGAGATGGAACTCCCACCACTTCACTTCTGAAGCCCATTCAGGTGCTACCTAATTCACTGACACTCTGTAATTACTTCCCCGTGTAGGTTATTACTGGTGCCAGGGTGTGACAGAAACACAGCACTTGGGGATGCTGGAAATGCTCTGCCCCATCCCTGGAAATACCCAAGGCCAAGCTGGAGGGGGCTTAGAGCAGCCTGGTCCAGTGGTAGGTGTCCCTGCCCATGGCAGGGGGTAGGATCAGGTGGGCTTTAAGGTCCTTTCCAACCCAAACCAGTCTGGGATTCTATAAAAGCAGCTGGACTTTGTGCCCTTCCTGCCTGGCATCTCCTGGTGCCACTATCTGATATAAAACATCAAACCTGACACACCTGGGCACTTCCCACCTTCTTTTTTAAGTATAGATTTATGGACAGACACTGCCAAACTCTATGTAACCATCAACATTCCACTAACAGTCAGAACTGAAGTATCCTTCACCATTTTGTGCCTATTAATACAGTCTCAAATCAGAAAATCCTGCAGCTGTCTAAAATAGGGAATAATCAAAAGATCTCCAGACATACCCCACCAGGTCTCCAACCATCTGTTCATGCCTTACTAGGAGGGTAAAAAGAAAAAGTACCATTAAAGGTTAAAACATACACCAATGTTGTGAGCTAAGATAAGACGCCAGTACACCAGAGAGGGGATGGAGGATTGGTTGTTTAATTTCTGAAGGAAAGAGCTTTTTCACACTTATGAGGCAAGAAAGATGCTATACTCCACTCCCACACCATGGAAACGCCTGCTGGGAACAGGGATGGGAAGGAAGAAATGCTGAACGTCAGACCGAGGGCTAAGCAGAATATCAGGCTGCAAAGGGAAAGGGGAAAACCCAAAGAATTGCCTAAAAGTGCTCGGATGGGGAGAAAATGGAGAAATCAAAAGCCACTGTGAGCCCCAGGAGTGAGCACCGTTCACATCTGCAGATAAACCAGCTCTGCTTCCCCAGTGACACACTGAGCTAAGGGTAACTCTGTGCAATTGGGAAAAAACAGGGAGATTTTACACTCCTAAAAGTCATTTGGAAATAGCAGCAAGGCTGACTGAGAAGACACAAATTGCTTTTTATCTTCTTTCTCCCTAAGACAAGCAATTTGAAAGCAGGCAAACAATTCTGATGTTTTTTTAAAATCTACGTCTAAATTCATGATTACATTTGACACAGGAACATATCTGATCCCCCCAAAAATGGCTGTAGGAAGTAAAGGATTATTACCAGGCTCTTTGCTCTATTCAGATGTAGAAAGAATTAATGGAAATTATTTACACACCTCTCCAGAGCCACAACCATCTTAATCAGCATTTCTGCTTTCCCACAAAGCAGTGGATGCCTGCTCCTGGGCAGGATATATTTATCTCCCTCAGGTTTGCTCCCTCAGCCTGCTGATAAGGGCTGTCACAGTGCAACGGGTCACTGCATTCTCCTGAAGAAAATGGAAATACAAATGCCTGGCTATTTGGGTCTCTAGCTCCAGAGAAAGGGAACAAAACACCTTCTTCAATATATGGACCTTCAGGAGTTTCTCCTGTGTCACTGCTGTATGAAGACACGCTTCTCTTTGTCACCTCTGGCAATAATCCAGGCACTGCACAGGCACAGGTTGGAAAAGTGTAGTTTAGATCCTTCTAGCAGTGAAGAAACAAAAAACCATTATTTGCTGTAAATCAATCTGCCCGAAGGCCAGTCCAGGAAAACACAATCATCAAAGAACTTGGTATCTACATCAAAAAGAGTTTATAACTTGCATAATTGTCTTTTGGCCTCCCTTTCGTGGGACTACAAAAGTCCTGTGCCAGGGAGTAAGGCAACAAATATATGATTAAATGCCTTTGAAGTGTGTTTTGACTGAATTCAAAAGGGAATCCTTCTGATCTCCTCGCTGGCCAGTGATTGATTGCACGAGCCACTTCCAGCAATGTGATTTTTCTTTCTGACAATGCTCCTTTAAGGAAGCCACTGGAGCAGAAACCCTGACAGAATCAGAGTAAGATCATCAGGTTTGTATCTGTGCTGCTCTATCATCACTCTTCCCTTGATTCATCCTCTTACAGATTTTCTCAAATGACTGAAAAAAAAAATAGTAATGAGTTATTCCCTTTTGTGTATACCTCCCTAGGAAATTATTTTGTGCTTGCATCTTCATATTGGGTAATTGTAGCTAAGGGATGAACTATCAAACAGTGAGGTTTAGATTTAATAAAAGGGCTTTAAATTACTGTAAAAAGAAGAGGGGGAAAAGGCCCCAGAAGCTCTTATGAGATTTCATGAGGGAAATGATTGCTAAAGCACTAGCAGTAAGAAGTGGCTCAAGAGCACGTTTTAGTCATCACAGGGGGAAAAAAACAATTTGGAGCCCAGCCCTCCTTCCAATCCAGATTGTTGGAAAGGGTCCAAGCCCCAGTTCACCCCTTCCAACTCTGAACCCAACTTCAGCAACCTGAGCAAGAGCAGTAAAGGGGCAAAAGACTAAAGAAGACACAAAGAAGGACTTGTTATTGCCCAAAATTCCCAATAACCTAAAGCACACACAACATACAGAACAAGGAGAGGACAGAAAAGCTTTGCAAAGGCAGTTAAATAGAAGCATTTTTAATTTTTTTATTCTGCATAGCTTCACAAGCCACAGTTTGGATCCACTGTGGTAGGATCCGTTGTGGTAGGTACCACGTATGTGGGAAAGGTTTTCCAAAAGGACTCCGCTGTCCCTTTCCAAATTCTAATTCAAAATTCCATGTTGCAAAACAGCATCATCCAAGAACAGATATATTTTCAAAACCAACAAATACCCAGGCAGTGCCTCGGTTCTCTATTGTGACATTTTGATATTGAGGCAGCAAACACAAAAGAATTTTGTAAGTGAATCTTGGAGTCATAGGATGATTTGGGCTGGAAGAACCTTAATGATAATCAAGTCCTACCCTACTACCATGGGCAGGGACACCTTATGCTATCCCAGGCTGCTCCGAGCCCCATCCAGCCCAGCCTTGGACACATCCAGGGATCCAGGGGCAGCCACAGCTGCTCTGGGTACCCGGTGCCAGGGCCTTCCCACCCTCACAGCCAAGAATTTCTTCCCAATATCCCATCCAACCCTGCCCTCTTGCAGTTTAAAACCACTGCCCCTTGCTCTGAAGAAATCAAAGCAGTAAGCTGGGCTGTGGCAAAGCCAGAGAGACACAGGTTATCAGCTCCCATCATCAGGCAAGGCTCGCTGGGACACACAGCAGCAGGACTGGATGGGTTTGGAGATTCAATCCCCGTTTCCAAGTAATTCTGGTCATTGCTTTAACAGCAAACTCCCAATGGCATAAAGACAATCCAGTTGTTGAATGCAGGAGAGCATCTACATCTGAGAGGTAACACCTGGAATACTCTGTGGAGCACCACCCGCCCCATCCCACACTCCCAGCCCAGCCTCCTGTGGATGTGTGCTGACAGTATTGCCAGTATTATCATTATTTCCACTCTCAGAGCCTGGGGAAGGTCCAGGCATAGCTGTGCTTGCAGCCCAAATGCAGCTCTGTGCTCTCCTATCCATTCTAAATAAACATGGATAGGGAGGATGAGCCCATCTGTGCCTGTCTCCTTTTTGCCTTGAGCTTCACAAGCTGCCATCACCAGGAATTCCGCTACTGTTTGTAAATCCAGTGTCAGGGAGGGAATGAGCATCTTCTGGGCAAAAATAACATTAAAATAATAGGGCACACACTCAAACAGCTTCCACAGAACAACACAGCCCTGCAGGGAATTGGATTTTCCAGAACAAGGTATGATAATGGATGGAAGCATTTATAAGCTCTAATATCAGTCTTCTTATCAAGATTTAAAACTAACAGACGGCCTTGGTGTCAGAGGAGCATCTACAAATTTCTAGCAGAGCCAAATTTAACAAGAAATCCTCTTCCTTCCTCAGACTCTTTCACTGAGACTGTGGCAGTATAAATACATTAGAGCTCTGAAAGAAAACTAGCACAGGAACACTGCTCTTCCTACGCCCAGATCCATCCTTGGAGTTTGAAAATGGAGCCGTTAATGTATTCAAAACTCAGTAATAATGAAAAATAACCCCAAAACCCAGCACTCGGAAGAGACTCTACGAGCTGTATTTCACTCCCCACGTGTGAGTGAATTTTTGTGAGAATAGGGGTGTTTGTATGCACAAATCCCTCTAAAATGGATATAAACAACAACAAAAAAAAGGACCAGCTTTACACTGCAGCTGTTCCCTGTTAAATCCCTTTCCACTCTGTTTTCCCGTTTGCAAATTGTTGCTGGAACACCTTTAAATCAAGCCCTAAAGCCGTGTGGTTGCTCGTTATTTACAGTCAGCTGGGGTTAATAAAACTCATCACACACAGCCCGGCGCTGGCAAGGAGCCGTAACTCATCCCCAGAGCTGCCTCCCGCGGTTTAATAGCTCCACGAGGTGCAGGGAAAGCTGGAAGGAGGGTGGAAAACAGCGGTTTAAACAGCAAAAAAACCCAACATTTCTGACTCTCCACCTCCCCCTGCAGGAAAATTAGCCAAGGATAGATGAAAGGCTTCAAAATTGTATCTTAAATTTGATTTATACTCTAGGGTATGGGGAAAAAAGGGCATTTTCTCTAGCTACTTTGCACTGCATAAATCTCACCGAGTTGCTTGCTGAGATTTGTGTTTTTTTTCTGACTTAAGACATTTACAGTTCTGAGTTACTCCAAAGAAAGATGGTTTCGTTTAGGAAATAAATACACTGATTATTCAATTAATTTGCCATATAAATAGAATTAATTTATCCAGTTATTTGTCTTCTACTATGTGCTGCTCAAGTTCAACCTTAAGGAGAAGTGGGATGATCTGTAAATAAACACACACTTGTCATCCCCCTGGACCTCCAGGGACAGTGAGGTTCCCAGGGGCAGAACCAGTTTGGTGACTGGGAAATCTCTGTTAGGAGTTGGAGGCTGGTGATACCCCAGTGCAGTCTTGAATCCATCTGGAGGGATGAGATTTACACACATTAACACAAGTACATGATCCTGTTCATTACTCCATAAAAAGTTTAATTCAGGCCAAATAATGCTCTATTCAAGTCTAAAATCTGATTCAAACAAGTAACACTGGAGAGAAATTTAGTAACAAATGCCTTTAAAAGAAATTTGAAAATTTATGGTCTTTCTGAAAAATGAGAACTGAAAGTCTGTTTGCTTTGCACAAGCCAATGTTGACCATCAGCGCTGACTGCTGAGCAGAAATGTGCTCAGAATAGAGGACAACCAAAAAATAGGGAAAAAACCCAGAAACCAGGCTACTCTACGTGTTAGTTCTTAAATTGCTAAGGATGCAGACACCACACTTGGAGATACTCAAGGATCCAAGCCCTGGCATGACAGCCCAACTCTTATCTGCTCTGTTTAAACCATGTCCTGCTTGATGCCTTGTGCTCTTGCAGGCAAGGTGGAGTCTGAGCTCTCTCCAGGTGTCTGTTTGCCAGCGCTGTTCCCAGATTTGGGAAGCAGAGCACACCATTGCAAAGGCGTGGCAATAAAATGCCTTCTGAACAGCAGAGGTGGTCTGAGATACCCACTGCAGGCTCCTCCCACAGCAACACTGGGATGGGAGATACTTCCCTCATGAAGTGGCTGCAGGCATTCCCAAAATAACCAGCTTCTCATTAATTCCAGCATCAGGAGCAAAGTAGTTTGGGGATTTCCAGTCTAATCCTTTCTTTGGCTTTAATTCCTATGCTTAGTCTTTTTCTGTCTACAGCATGAGCTATTTTACATGGAAATTGAAACTAAAATCGTTGTAAAGCATTTGTAAGAAAAGCTTTTCCCTTAGGAAGCAAAATAAAATTCCAACATGGAGATGACCACAATCCAGCCACATCAGTCTTTGAAATTTCTCACTCCATAAGGAATAGCACCTAGAACCTGTACTCAGTTCATCCACTGCCAAAGAATGTTATATGGAAGGAATATTATAAGAATATAGACATATATATACAAAAATATATAGAAGCTGGTCTTGCAAATATTTCAATAGTTCTTCCAGCCTCATTGCCTCAGGATGAAGTTTTCCAGGTGGGAAATCCCAGTCTAACCCAGGATGAACATTTGCCTGTGCACCTTCACTCTTCCCTGCTGCACAAATGTGTTAATGATACAGTTTTTAATTACAGTCACAGAAGCACACCCTGCCTTCTTCTAATTAGAAGTATAAAAATTAATCACAGTCAGGCAGGGAATGAAATTGTTGAGAATTATGAATAAACCAGTGACTAAATCCCAGGACTTGCTGCGTGCATAATGCAGCTGGAAGCGTTGGCAGTGAAGGGGACAGGCCCAATGAGTGAACGGAGATATTTCTTATTCAAAACGCCCTCAGTGAGCAGCTCCTTGCTCAACATGTGCCATCATTCCTGTGTCACAGATACTGTTAGAGAGCTGGGCTAAGTGTAACAGGTGATTATGTCACTAAAGACTCAGATGCTCAAATTCCAGCTGCACAGACATTGGGAATTCTGACTCTTGAGTGAGCTGCATCTCCTTCAAGTGTCTGAAAATGAAGATGAGTGACTTGCCTTGGGCTGTCTCCGAGGTAAAGGAGAGGAACAGGTTATCTTTAGGAAGGGATTCATCCCTGTACAGGTAGGTGGCTGGGAGAGGTCAGGGAATGGCACAGATGCCCTTTCCACTGACTAAATATGGAGCACGGGTGATCTGCTGAGACTTGTTCTGCATCAGAGACATCTCAATGCAGAGAGATGAATCCCCACCCTTCCTAAATTTGTCACTTACTATTTTTACAGAATTATTTTTAAATTCCCACCAGAAGATGCCATTTAATCTGCACACAGCACGCCAACAAACTGCAGCTGAAGGCTTTAAAATCAATGCCTGGCACCGAGGACTTTCAAAGAAGCTTCAAACAATGAATTTACCTGTTTTAAAAACTGGCACTAAAATGTTCTCTGTTGTGCTGCCTGCAAAGGATTCCCTGCTCCCGTCAGCATAGATATTAATGTACACACACAAGAGGGCAGAGCTGTGCTAGCACATTCCAATTTAAATATTACCAGTTCTTTGCAGTGCAGGGATTACTGGGCTGTTATTTTGGGGAGAAGAGGATGAAGTGAAGGATATTATAGAATTTAATTACCCAGAAATGATAATCCATTTTTTAATCTCACTACTCAAAAGTAGCAGCTGCATCAGATCCTGAGCATCACACAGAGCACTCACTGCTCCCCACTTATCGTCGAGATGGAAACACTCGAGTCTCTTACATAAAACAATGATGTAATTACCAACTAATCTAGCTTATTTAGGAACCAATTTCTTCCCACAAGGTTGGGGGTTCAAATGGACTAAAAGATCTTGGCTTGCACGTGGCCAAATGGAAGCGAATGGGCATGGACAGATAAGGGCTGGATTGGCTCCCTCCGACCATGACATTCCCACTAAGGCCTTTTCTTTCTGACACACTTAGAAGTATTAATTAATTTAACTCAAGGGGGTTGTTTTTATCTGGATTTCTCAGGCAGCTCACTCTTACAAGTTCAAAGGCAGCTTTGAAGCCAGCTCAAAGAATGGATTTATTTTGATTTAAGAAACTGTATCAGAAATTCAGAAATGATCAGCGCTGCAAGTGCATGGAATCAACTCCACGGCGTAGAGTTCCTGCTCTTCAGATTAAATGCTCACAGAATCCCTTAAAACATCTGCAGGAGCAGGAGGGATCCCCACTGGTTCATCTGGAGGTACCCGGAGAGACAGGACAGCTCATCAAAAGCCACTTAGCTATTTCTGCATAAGCTGAGCATTATTTATTACCTAAGAGCCACATTTTGAGGTTGTTTCTTGTCACTGGCACTTCCTAACCACAGCCACCACCCAACAGGCCAAGCAGTGCATTGTAATATATCCGTTTATATGATACTTTTCATTTCATATCTTCAAATGTTTTGTTAACCAAAAGCCTGCAGCATCCAAAACCTGTCACTGGATATTAGGCCAAGCTTGTGGTTGATAAATGGAAAGCAACAAAAGCCAGAGCACTTTGCCAAAGGTCACAGTTAATTCCTTGCTTCAAACCCTAGAAAAAACACACCTACAAAGCATCCAAAAAAATACCCCAATGCCCAGAGCTCTACTTGATCTCTGCTAATAGTTTTAAAGGCTTTTCATTTTGAAAATTATCTATCTGACCCTTCCTGTGGTAGGTGTAGAGGTGGTTAATGACAATTCAGAATTCTCATTCTTGACAGATTAATGGATTTTTAGGACAAGTTCTTCCCAGTGATTCAAGCGAAATCCATTTTGCTTCAGTGAGTTTATTATACTATGTACATATTTAGGATTCTACCTTGTCATTAAAACACCATCAGTGCATCTCAGAAAGTCTGAGGTCTCATATTCATGTAGACATCCAAATGCATTTAAAATCGTCCCATTAACCTCTGACCTGTTATTAGACAAACATGAGCTCAGAACTTACTTTCTGAACATTTTTTCCACAATAAAGGGAAATAAATTCAAGTTATGTTCCACAAAAACCAACAATATAAGCTGGTAAAAGCACTTCTCCACTCCAGTACTATCAGATCCTGTAAAATTATTTGATTTGCCTGTGTGGGAAAAAGAAAGTGGGAAGATGGGAGACAGCCTATCTCAATTCCATACCAGTAAAGCATTTAGGAAAATATCTGATTAATTTAGAATGCAGGAGGGAGATTAAAACCCCACCTCAGCAGGCTGACATTAACTCCTCATCACTTCAAGGAACAGAGCTCCCTTTATTCCACCTTCAATTGCCTGGGGATCAACACAGGGAGAGTTATGGATCTTGAAGGAGCAACAAAGGGAATTGATTTTTGGAGCAGCTCTCCCAACAGGGGATAAAGGACAAAATAATGAATGCTACTCCTGTGTCAGCTGTTGAGGGACGACTGTCACCAAGCATGGCCACAAGATACTTGGAGGGAGGCGCCTTTAATTCAGATCATTGCATGGAGAGAGGTCAAACCCAATTCCACCAGCACCATCTGCTCCAGAACCTTTAGACCTCCTTCATCCTTGTTGAACACTCATTCTCTTCCCTCAGGGCTGGCTTGCCTACAATCCAGACTCTCCCAAATCCCAACTCTTGGGCTTTTGCAGCCCAACAGCCACACGGTGGATCTTCACAAGCAAATTCTGCCTCCAAACTCAGAGCCATACAATCCAGCTGCTAAACACTGGTTGTAGGTTTTGCTTTTTTTTTGGTTCATGGGCAGGATCATAGGAGGAAAGCAAGGAACAGTGAGGGGAGGCTACTCAATTCAGGTTCAATATATCCAATGTATTCCGACCTGCACTGCTGAAAACGTGGCCTCCTGGTTAAAGCTACAAACCTCACGGGTGTATTTTGCTATTCCAATGATTTCTGGCAAATTTGAGACTCCATTCTCAGAAACACACATTTAATAACCTCACTCCTGCTCAGTACAAACACAGACAAGCTGAATGGACTGAATGCAGCACTGTGATGGTTAACACAGGGCCTCAGCAATGACTTGGTCCCACTCTGCTACACCTGTGTGCAACCACATCATCTATTATTGCTCTATTTGGGCACAAATTTTGCCCACACCAAACTGTTCATATGGTCTCTGCATTTCACAGACCTGCCTGTGCTAATGTTGAGTTCAAGATCTCTCCTGCCAGAGAAAACATTGACACAGAAGCTTTACCCTGCTTGAAAACACAATGCAAATATAAAAAGGCAATTTGCTGCAACAGAAAGTGGCCATTCAATGTTTAAAATGTCAGTCCAAAATAAGTTTAGCAGCACTCTTCTGTTCAAACAGCACTGATGTAGCCTGGCTCCTAAAGTTCATAGTAATTCTCCTCAGCCAAACTAAAATGGGATGAGATAATTAATTAAGATGTTCTACAAATATTCTATTAAAAAAACCCAGCTGTCATGGGAAAAAAAGATGCTGCTCTTTCCTGCCAAATTCTACAAAAACATATCCAACATCCCTTCGTTCTCCCTCCTCCTCTTTTTCATGCCCCCAGTCCCCCACCCACATGCAGAGGACACTGTTACATCACTCCAAGTACAAATCTTTTTGCTGCCCTCATTTCCCAGAGATTAACGATCAGGCAGCTCAAATCAGCTTTCCCCGCTGCACTGAAGTCAAATATTAAATGGCAAAGCCCAAAGGCTTTGGAGGAATTTCAGTCAGAACGACCTGAGGTGTGCCAGGCAGTGGAGATGCCTCAATTTACCTTAAAGGACAGAAAAGAGAATTACAAAAGTCACAGGCTAGAGGGATTTTTTTTTTTTAATCATCATAGTTTACTTGGAGTCAAGGGTTGTATCCATATAAAAAGGAGATCCAGAGCCACAAATAAATGGGATTTGCACAGCGAGACAGAGCAATGGAGGATGGAGGATGAGGAGATGGGAGTCATAACCTTTATAGGAAAGGATAGAGATGAAATAGCTCACCAGGGAGCCCATCAGTGCCTCAGTGGAAGTCAGACTAATTGCCTCAAAGTAACCAATTTAGAGTAATTTCAGAGCAATCCTTGCTCTGAAAGAGTTGAGGGTCAAGATAAAAGTAAATTTGGAAGTTATTTTTACTTGCATGCAGGCCTGAAGCAGTAGCAATCTTCCCCTCAGCTCTGGGCAAACCACCAAAGAGGCCTGGGCTTGTGCAAAGACCTCAAGGCCCACCTCCAGGACAGCCATACTCTGCTCAAGGGCTGGAATTCTCCCACCAGGAATTGGGACTATGTGAGGTTGGCTCCCCAAAAGCAAAGTGTTTTCTCCAGCTTCCCAAGGCCTACATGCATAACAAAGAACCCAGTCAGGCAGAATGTCACTGCAGTGCCCAGCTGCCAATCAAACTCCTTTTTACTGCCAGCATTATCCCAAGGCAGTCTCCATCCCAAGGAATACTCTGACAGGCACGTCAGGGCAGAAAATGGCCAAAGGACTGTGGTCATCAGCTGAGTGCCTGAATGCCAAGGCAAGGGAAAAGGAGGATTGCTTCTGGCACTGGGAGTAAATTTGCTTTAATTAGAATCTGAATTGATGGGCCTCTCTGCACACTTGAGAAAGGTGAATCCATCCAAAATCCTCCCAAAAGCTCAGCTCGGGTCAGCACAAAAGCTCTGCAGTGACCAGGTCTGTGCTGGAAGGGGAGCAGTGCCACAGAGAAGGAAACACTCATTGTGTGTGTCAGGACAAGTTCTGCCCTCCTGCAAGAACGAGGGAAAGGGAGAAAGGAGAGGCTGAAAAATTTACCAGATCCCTCAAAATACAGCAGGATTTGGTCAAGCATTTTGAACCAACAACAGAAATTGTTGGTTCAAAACAGAACATTTTGAAATGAAACAACAGAAATCATACCTGTTCCAGTTCAGATTCAACCAAGACTTCAAAACAATTTGCACTGAGTGAATTAACACATTTTCAGTATTAAAAAGAAACAACAAACAAAAGCAAAGAAACAATACTTAAACTCAGTCACAACCTGCCTGATTTGATATCACTCTTACTTCAAAAATTGGAACGTGTGACGTAAAAAAACCACACAAGACACAAAGTTTGCTTCCCAAGATTGTTTCCAGAGCAAAATATCATTCTGAAGAACCCAAAACAAACCCAGTATTATTTGAGAGGATAAACGAGTATCAAACTCATTAACAGCCCCACAAGTAAGTACACAATAAAATAAACAGTCTCACAGATTATAAGCAAACATGACACAGGCTGTGGCTATGGTAAGTCAGCCAGGAACAGCACTGAGCTCACAGAGACCCTGGAAAAATACTGGTACTCAGCAAATTACAGTCTAGACAGTCTCCTCTTTTCCCAGAGGACATTTATTTCCTCCTAGACAGCTGCAAACACTATAGAAGAAACCTTAAAACCAACCTGTCCAAGAAACACAATCATATCTTCAAACAAACCTTTTTTAGGACGGGGTTTTGTTGGTTCTGTAGCCACTGGCAATGAAGAAACCTGAAAAGACAGAAACCAGTAGTAGTAAATATACCAGGCAAGGCTTCTTGGAGCTCTGTTCAAGAAAATAATCAGAAAGGACAACTGGCAACTCCCAAAGGAGGGCATAAAAATAGCAGCATTGCTGCTGGACAAACTCTGCCCTGCCAAGCAAGGCAGAGATTTCTGTTCCACAGCTCAATTAAATAAACACCCTCATTGTGCAGCACATCCCTGTTCCTGGGGGTCACTGCTGATCACCAGCACCCCAGGAAGTGATCCTTACCTTGCAAAAAATACTGGAGCATTTAAGAAGCTAATTAGAGAACACACAGCAAAAGAAATCAAAAAACACTTATCATAAAATATTTATGAAGTTAATTAGGGCAAAGCTGTTCCCAGGGAACCATCTGAGTCGGCAGGGTGCAAGCACAGGGATGTCCCATCACATGGAGGGCAGAGACCCTCCCCCAGCAAACACTGTCCAGAGCTCCCACTCCATAGAAAACACATTAATTTTATATGATTTTCTTACTTTGCATCAAGCATCAGACCTTCATGGAAGAGAAATGGGTTTACACGGGAAAAATATGTTTATTTTTCACTTTGCTTTTTGGGAAGACACGACACTTTATACACTTGTGTCACCTCCCCTCTCCTCAATAAATAATTTTTAAAAAGAGAGATTCAGTCAATCTTTGCTCCTTGCAATCTTTTGGGCATGTTTTCAAGTTGCATCTTTTTTTTACTGGAGATGGGGCAGATCAAACATGCTGAGACATGAAAAACAACCCAAGAAAGGCTCTTCTTTTTTTATTATTATTATTATACTGTTTACTTTTACGTTTCTTAAGTTTCTAAAATTTTACTGACTTTTCTGATTCCTACTGTGAAAAACTGAGTTGCTGTTTTCATGGAATTACCCAACTCCAAGCACTCTGTCCTCAGCAGGAATAACGAGCACGAATGCCTCATTTTTTAACATATTACAATTTTTTTTTTAATCTCCACACCCCTCATTTCAAGTCCTCTCACTCAGTTCTGTTAAGAGTTTCCTGGAGTTTCTCCTATTTCCTCCTCACTGGAGTAACTTTCGACTCATCCTTTTGTCCACATAATTCCTAAGTACAGTGAACAACCCAGGCCTGGTACTGACCCCTGCGGGGCTTCTCAGCAATCCCCCTCCACCACAGAAAGCTGAGGAATTATGGAATGGGTTGGCTTGGAAGGGACCATAAATATGATTTCATTCCAGGACACCATCCACAAGCCGCGGGTGTTCCAAGCCCCAATGTCCAGCCTGTCCTTGGACACTTCCAGGGACCCAGGGCCTGCCCACCCTCACAGCCAGGAATTCCTTCCCATTATCCCTGGGGTCTATCCCAGCCCTCTGGCAATGAGAAGCCATTCCCTGTGTCCTGTCCCTCCATCCCTTGTCCCCAGTCCCTCTCCAGCTCTCCTGGAGCTCCTTCAGGCCCTGGAAGGGGCTCTGAGGTCTCCCTGAACCTTTCCTTTTCTCCAGGTGAACATCCTCAACTTCCTCAGCCGCTCCTTGTGCTGCAGCCCCTTCCCCATCTCCATTACTTTTGCCCCGTTCCAGCACCCAATAATCGATTATTAACGTTGGTTACTTCAGCAAAGGCTGAATTTCCCTCACGTTTTCCATACCACGTGTGCAGATGAAAAACTCGCCCTTCAAAAGAGCTTGCCGCCGCCGGCCCTCATTTCCCTTCCCCGCCGCTCCCTTCCCTCCCCGCTGCAGTCCCTCTCTGCCCCCTCACTCAGCTCGGGCGGCTCTCGCCCCTCACCGTGGCGTCCTGCGGCTCCGCCATGGCCGCGGCGGGCCGGGGTTGCCATGGCGACCGCCCGCCACTTCCGGCGCGGCCATGGCGCGCGGGGCACGGCGGGAAGGCGGTGGCCAGAGGACTTCCCCCCCCCCCTCCCTTTCCCCGCCCAGGTCCCGTTTAACCTGAAAAACACACGACTTTCCAGAGAAATAATAAAATGTCCGACTGTTGGAAGGTTTTATTGGGAACTCCGCTGTGTAGAGGGAAATGAGGCCGCCAGTGAGCGCTGAGCGGCCGCGGCCCCGCTCCTTCCCCGCCCCACAGTAGCAGCAGGGAGGGAGGTTGGGATGGCGGATTTTGTTTATTTTCCTCTATATTTCCACAGAGTCTGTGGGGATGGTGTCCCGCCAGGCAGGTAATTCAGCTACGCTTGCCTGAAACACGGAGGAAAGGAACTGCAGCAGGTTCTCCCACACAGCAGGGCTCTGTCATTGTCTTTAGGTTGGCCAGCAGCCATCGGGGCTGAGGACGCCACAGACCGGGTTTCCTTTGGAGGGGAGTGCCCACATCCTTGGCGCATTCCTTTCGGGGAACACGGAGTGAAAACCCAACGCCTCTGTGCTTGCACCTACCCAGCCCACCATGCTCCAGCTTCCAAGTGTTTCAAAGCATGGACGGAGAATTCCCACCGGGAATGGCGGGGACGGGGACGGGCAGGGCCGGTCCCACACGGCTTGTGCGCCATCCCACCCCTCCAGCAGCACCAGGAAAAGCACAGGGAAAGCGGCTGCACTCCCTCACCTTTGATTGCCAGGGCAAATAAAGGGAAAAGCAGAATACAGGGACAAAACCACATCCGTGGAACAGCGGTAGGAGCGGTGAGGGAGCCGAAGTGACCACAGCTTGCCAGCTGGAAACAGCATCCCGTGTTACAGCCCTGCCTGGGATCCGCCTTTTTTATTTGATCCCTTCACAACTTCCAGCCCCTGGAAGCTGGCAGAGTGGCAGGAGGCTTGGAGGACACTTGCCTGGCGAAAAATACCACAGAAGGAATTCCTATACAGGAGTAAATTTAATAAAACCACCACCAATTGTTTACTTTAACATAGCTCTTGTTACAGAAATCATAAAAATGGACTCAGTAGCTAAACTCATTAGTTCTTTCCCCTTTTAATTGAAAAATACTCCGCTGATTTCAGCTTCTACTGCACTAGATGGAGTGTTAAATAGTTGCCAGGACAGGACGCCCAGTGATTGAGCCCAAAACAAACACACAGACAATTCCATCAGCTTTCCTTTTCAATGTACGACTCGTTATAATGAAGTAAAAATTAAAACAGCAAGAAAGGGTCCATTTGACAGATGAAAGGGGGAGGGAGAGATCCACAGCCGAAATCTTGCAGGAAGTCTTTGGAGAAGTGGTGCAAAACACCCCTCCTTGTCCTGCCTGGGAATCCAAAACAAACCTGTAAACACACACACGCACACAAACAGACACACACACACACACATTCACCTCCTCTGGGATCAGAGCACGTGTCCTGCGTGCACGAGTGGGAACAGAGAGCTGGATTTGGGCAGGTAAAGATCTGGGGCCGAAAATAAACCGAGAAAAAAGGCAAGGCATCCTGAACCAGAGCTCCAGGAGCTGCGAGGGGCCGCGTCCGTCGCCAGCAATGGATACACACACAGACCTGGGGGAGGCCCTGGACAGAAAGGAACTGCAGGAAGAGGAGAAACCCAACTGCTCTGGAAAAAGCCTTCCAAAAAGAAGAAGAAGAAGAAAAAAAAAATATATATATAGATATATTCACTACACCAGCACACGCTTGCCCCACCCCAGCCCAGGGAAAAAAAAAACAAAACCAAACAGAAGAATCAAACTGAAAGAAAATGCACAGCAAATAGACATAATCTTGAAGATTTTTAAAGAATAAATATTTTTTTGTAATTAAACATTATGCAAACACGTGCCACGCTTGCTCTTTGTCCATGCATATGCGCTATATACAACTTTGAAAAATACTGTGTTGTCCTCTTTTTGTTTTAAAAGTCATATACAAAGGTTGGGGTTTTTTTTCCTTGCTGTGTACCCCCCTCCTTCCCTCCCCAAAAATCATCTTTACAATGAGCCAATCCACATTCATCCGTGTACTTGAGTGGCAGAGAGGAGGAGGGGGGCGGGAGAGCCACCCCCCTGACCAAAGTCCATCAAAATGGCTGGTTTGGACATGAAAAGCAGTGTCAAGAAACTGGTTTAAGTTTCATCTGTACTACACACAGGAAAAGAAAGAGAAAAGAAAAAGGAGTTGGCTTGGAGGATGAAGCTACGTTACAAGTTAAAGTTGGAGGGTTTTTTAGTGCGTCTGTCACACTCTTGGCCGCCTAGAATACTGTTGTACAATGGTTTATCTACCTTTTTTTTTTTATTACAATATAATTTACTTAATTTTTCTGTTAACAAAACAGAATCCCGGTACTACAGACCAGCGGTGTAAGAGGCGGAGCAGCGCCCTGGGTGGGTTTTATTGGAATTGCATGAGCACTCTAGGATGGGAAAGGGTTCAGAGTTCATTGCTGCGGGGCCGGGCTCAGTCCTCGATGTATTCCCACAGGTCCTTCTCGTAGCCTTCATGCACGTGCTGCAACAAAACCCTCCGCCGGCTCTCGCAGTATCTGCAGGGGACAGGGACAGCATGGAAAAGGCACATCAGGAATCATGGAGCATCCCTGGCACTGAGTCATCCAAACTTACAGCACGCCTCATTTCTGCAAGAGGTGATCCCCCCGAGAAGGAAATCTGTATTTACAGCCCGTTAACAGTGCTAATTAAGACTTTGGATGGCTCCAGTCACTCAGCTCCAGGTCCCTGGCTGGAAAACCAGCGTGCAAATTCAGCGTTTTTCAGGCAAAACTATCCCCAGAGCCTCTAGAGCTGACAAACTTTCAGGAATAACTGGAAGAGAGGAAGCAGCAGCTGTGGTTTGAGCACAGGTTGGTGCATGACACATGGAATGGGATGAGCTCTCCTCAGACGTGGGTTGCTGCCTGCTCTAAGCCCCATCAGGACAACAAAAAGCCATGTGTTAGCTAGGAAAAACTAGCTGGGAGTGTTCAAGGTGGGGCCACCTGATCTAGTGGAAAGTATCCCTGCCCATGGCAGAAGGTAGAACAAGAATTTACTCTAAGATCCCTTCCAACCCAAACCAGTCCATGATGAAAACCTCAGGAGTACTGGCAGTTTTATTTCCCAGTGGAGATGGAAGTAGTCCAAAGCATTACTGGTCTGGCTGGAGAGCAGGTTCCACCTCACATCCCAACATGTGGCACTCAGAGGGACACTACACCCCTGGAGTATTCCCATCTACACTGGCTGAAAACTGCTGCACGTGAAACTGATCCCAGAGCCCACTCCAGTCCTCCCAGGATCACTGATCCTGAGGAAAAGGGGTATCAGAGAACACAGCAAACGATGCCATGGTCATTTGGGGTGTGTTAGAAGACAAAAAGCACAGAAACACTGAACAAATTCAGGTTCCAAGAGAAAACTCTAAATAAGCATCAGAGAGGCTCTGGCTGCTGGGAACCCGGCCTGCTTGGCAGTGGTCAGACATCCCTCAGGAGAAATCTCCCAGTGGGAAGCTATCCCTGACCACAACACAGACTAACAGGCAGGAATTCCTGGCCTGCTGCTCAGGACCTTATCAAAGTGACTGATTTATCCACTGGAGCAGCTGTGGCTCCCCTCACTGCTGTCAGCTGGTACAAGAGAAACCCCCATACACAAAGTCCCATTGATTTTCAGGAGCATGTGATGGCAAACACGCGATCTCTGCTTTCCAAACTTTAGTTATTTTTCTGCTGGTTGGGTGTGGGGGGGCTTAATCCTGTTTTCTAGATGTGTCTTTGCAAGCAAAGAGATCCAAACAGCTGAACCAAACCAGCCTGGAGGGCAGTTCCTGCAGCTTTCCAGAGCTCTTTAAACCCACCTCGATGACATCCTGCTCCCAGTCTTGCATCAAAGGGCCCTGTGCAGGACATGATTAAGACATGACTGAACTGGTTAATTAGGGACTTGCATGGGCTTGACAGATGCATTCTTTCTTCCCAGAATTGTGAAGGCAGGTTTGGGATTACTGTTTCCAAGCAATTCAGGCTATATCAGGTTTTAATTTCATCCCTATGAAAGCATCCAGGTTCAGAGGATGCAGTTTCATCTGAAATATTGAATTAATGGTGGCCCTAAAGGGTAAATTACAAAATGTCTTCAAAAAGGAGGTCAGGAAAGTCTTGTCCAGCCCCAGCTGTGCTGCCGAAGTTGGGCAGGATGAGCCACCAAATCCTAACAGTTCCTGCCACGCCTCACAGTCCATTGAGTCCTACAGCTCACCCTACTTTGGATATTTTCTTCTCCCTAAGCCAGGCATAACATATTCAGTGATTTTGGCAAAATGCCTCAGAAATGCAAGCCCTAATCCTGTGACTCATTCGCATTTTCAGCTTTGTACTTTTCCACTGTGCAGAAATTATTCCCCTGGGACTGAACAAAACACTGGCATCTGTGTCACCTGGACCCCAATTCCCTGCTCCCCTTCCCAGCTGGGCAGGCTGCTCTCTCCCTCTTCCTTAGGGACAGCTTTCCTACACCCACGTTTTGCACAAACGGACCCAGCAGACAATTAAAAGAGCCAATTGCTATCTGCTGGCAGCTCATCCTAGGCCAAAGCTGGCAGCTTGAAACAACAAAGTCACTCCTTGTTCTTTGGCCCTCACTCTGCAGATCCCATCCTGGTGCTGGCCATTCCCACACGCTCCTTCTGTGCAGGAACAGCAGTGTACTGAGAGCCATTGCTTCTGGACACACGATTTCTTCCATTCTGGGGTTGGATCTGCCAGCTCCTGCTCTGCAGAGCAGATGGAAGGCAGAGCTGGGAGCCTCACCCTGCAGGCTGTCACCTCCCCTGAGAGCTGGTCCCAGCAGGGACACAGAAACACACTGCCAGCATCTGTGTGAGAGCTTCTCTGTAAGGATTCAGGGCTGGTGTGGGCCAGTGCTGCTGCTCTCAGATATCCAGGCTGATCACAATGGGTGGCACAAAGCCAAGAGCTAACAGCTTCCCAAGGATGTGGCTTTGGAGAAACTGTATCTTGGCAAGTACTCAGGTAACTACCTGACACAGGGCATGGGCAGCTTTGAGAAAAACGAGTATTCAACACAAACCTGTACTTATCCTGTACTTTCTGCTTTATGTCTTGCAGTGAATCTTGGGATATATCTCGCTCCAGGTACCCAGAAAGCACCTCTGTAGCATTCTCTAAGTCTGCTTGGTTATTCTGTAAAGACAGAAGAAAAAAAGCGTTTGAGGGGAGGGAAAGGAAAGGGGAAGATTCTTATTTCAGCGCAATTGGAATCAGTACCAAAATAAAAAGGGATTAGATAGCATGGAATCACAGACTGATTTTGGGTGGGAAGGGACATTGAAACTCATCCAATTCCACCCACTGCCATGGGCCACCTTCCACTACACCAGGTTGCTCCAAGCCCCATCCAACACTCCCTTGACTACTTCTAGGATGGGGCAGCTGTAGCTTTGTGATTCTGTGACTCCTCCAGCAGATGATCCTACACAATGCCCAGAGAGCCTCTACCTTTTGTACAACAGAATATTGAACCAGACTAACTTGGGTAAAAGTGGGGACTAGAAGCCTCCAATCATTAAATCCTATTTCCTCAGTTTTGCAATCTGAATTCCTGATAACCCCATTTTTTCCTACCTCAAAGATAATGGACTGATTATTCTTTTTGAGGTAGAAGGCAAAGACGTAAGTGTACATGAGTGTGGCACGACACTGGCAGAGGACGTCGACTGCTTTCTTCAGGAACTGCACCTCGATCCATGACATGTTGTGCTGCTGCATCTCCTCCATCTTCTGCTTCACCTGAGCGTAGAGCTTGTGCTCAAAGCGCAGGCTCTGCATGTGGTTCATGTAGCGGTTGCAGTAGAACAGGTACCTCTGCAGGGCTGCTCGGGATCGCTGTGTTAATTCCCATTAGGGAGAAAGAAAACAAATAGTTAAAACAAAGTAATGGCTGCAAGAGAAGTAAATCCTTCACGAGAGTCTTCCTGATCCAGAGAATGAGCTTCCTTTCCAAAGGAGGCTCCTCTCCTGTCACACTGGGCAGACGGCTCCACACGGCCCCGCTAAGCCTGGGAAGCACCCCAGGCACTTCCCAGCACAGCTCTGACATCCTCACTCCCAACCTTAGAAGCAAATACAATCACACCGCTCAAGCCTCATCGTTTTTGTGTTTCAGCCTCTCGACTCAAGGTACAGCACTCAAATGCTTCCAGTGTCATGACAAAACTGAGAAGATGCTGTTTTGTTGGGTTGTGGTTTTTTTGCTAATAAGGAATTCTAATTACTGTGCTCGTGCTAAGAGGGCAATCTCAGGTTGATTATAGAGCAGGGAAAAGGCACCATGTGCTAAATAGTGCAAGAGAACCAAGATGACTCAAAACACAGTCATTAATCTTATTTTCTTCACACTGACAGACCAGCTGTAAAAAAATAACACCACGGGCATGGTTCAACTTGTGTGCTATGGATGTACAAAGGTAGCACATACCAGGCAAAGCCATCCCTATCTTAAAAGTCAAAAGACTTAACTGTCCTTTGGATTTGTGCCCGAATCCGTGAATTCCTTCAGAGCAGATGTGTAGGTTTACAGAAAGCACACCACAGGGCCGGTGATCTCCCTCATCACCAAAGGTTATGGACTCACCTCCTGTGCATCCCTTGCTGCCTTTGCATCATCCTCATTGTAGCGATTACAGTTGTACCTGTAACAGGGACACCGATTCCACAGATTTCAGTCCAAATCCGTGCCGTATGCACCACGACCTCCTCGCCTTCCAGCAAGGCACGCTCCCGAACTCACCAGGCAGATCCGTGGGGCTCCCAGGGGCCCAGACACACCCAGCAGAACTCCGCCTTGCAGTTCTGGTTCCGACAGACCATGTGGTTGCAGCCCCCGTCCTTCTCGATGGTGACGTGGCATTTCGGGCATTCCTGTCCACAGGACAGAGAGCACCGTTAGCAGGGCAAGCACGGAACCCCAACAGCCTGAGGAACTTGGAAGGGTTCCCACGGCAGTCAGACAGAGCACGTCAAGTGAAATACACGATTTAATTCTTCCCTTTGGACATGGAGATCCTCTTCAGTCAGGCCTTAAAATACTTCCAAACCCGGAGCAGTTAAGATAGAAAAAACATAAGGAATAACATATTTTATCTATGCTGCTCTCACAGAGGGACACTGGGCGAGTCACTTCATGACCTTCCCCAAAATCCCAGCAGAGGGGTGGTCTCTAAGAGCCTGGGAAGCATGTGCCATTCCTCACCACCAAGTGTCTGGTCCACTCTGGGACTGAGACCAAGCCGGAATCACGCTGTTACCAATCCGAGACACCTGCAGCTGTAACATGCCATCCAGAAAGGAGCTGAAAACATGCAGCAAGGCTCTAGTCTGCTTCAAAGAAGCTGCTGTCAGCTAAAATGACACTTCTCTTCCTGAGGTGTTTCCGTGCTTCCTATCAGGTCCCTTTTTTCCCTTCATGTGACACCTCACTGAAGACTTTTCCATAAAAGCTCACATGGGGTTTTTCCCTTTCAGGAGTAAGGCTTTTAACAAATACAAGTATCTCAAAGGGCAGCTCTGCACAAGGAAATATCTGGGGAATATAACACCAATATCATGGTCTCCATGGGCTTAGAAATTAACAAATCAACAAAGCAGCAAGTACAGAAAAAAAACTTGCATAAATAAAACCAAAACCATTTTAGCCTGAATCAGCTCCTCATCCAGCTCATCCCACAACCAAACCATACTTCAACTTTCATGAAGTTTCTGCACAAGCCAGTTTTTATATATAATACAATAACAAACATATCCAATCCAGTGATACACACACCTGTAAAATCAGCTGCAGCTTGTGGGTAAGCAGCACATGAAATCTCCTCCCCATTTTGGAACATGTTTTTGCTAACCAAAGCAAGCAGTTCCTTACCCTGGCATTCAGATGAACTTCAAAGGAAGAAACCAACATGCACAATCACTCCATAACTGCTACTTGTATATAGGACACAATCCAATAGGTTCTTGAACACCCACTCTGAGTGTCCCAACTACTACTGCGTTTTATGAGTTTGCCAGTTTGCATTGTCACGGACAGGAGAATTTGCACATCAAACCAATGGGATCAAGCAGCAACCAAGCACAAAAGAGGAATTTTCCAGATGTGCCTTCTTCCCAGTCACCTTCAGACACAGTAACTGTACTATAAACAGAGTAAGTGAAGTACAGTAGCTCCTGTGCTGGTCCCCTCAAGGGCACAGCACCAAGATGTTCCCAAAGACTGTCCACAGCATGGATACTCAGCCAGGGAAGCTTCTTCCCAGTTAGTCAGTGCAGTTCTGTGAACTTCAGAGTCAAAAATGGTCCCTTCTTCAAGCAGTGCAGCATCTATTTCCCTGTTCCAGGCAGCACTCCTCCTTCTTCCAATCCTGCACCAACAAGTCAAGTCTCAAATTTAGGTTTATGGCAGCAATGTCCTGCCCAACTGTGCAGATCCCTGCTCAGTCTGCTCATCAGCCAGGGTGGCTCTAGGTACAGACAGTGGCCCTGTCACGCCATGATGACCCCAGGGCACACAGCCAGAGTGGTTTTTCAGAGGAGATTGTGGAGCTGTGCAGTTCTTCCAGACACATCTCCTCCCATAAGGTGCTGACATCACTCGTGGGAGGCGCAGCTGATCCACGCAGCTGCGGTGATCCCTCCTGCTGAGCAAAATCCTACGGCTGCAGGACATGGAGAACAGTTCCCAGGTGAACTGCCAAGCTGGAGAGGTGCCACAGGCACATCCACAGCAAAGGGATGTGGAGCCATCTCACCCCCAGTGAGGCTCCATCAGGAGCTCCATCGGGAAATTCTGCCCTCCTGTCTTTGAGGTGGGACCAAGCTTTCCAGTGTGTCCATAGTGCTCAGGGCGTTGAGCTATGGAATGCAAATTAGGACAAAAAGACCCTTCCAGTGTCTGAAGAGGCTCCAGGAGAGCCTAGAGAGGGACTTTGGACAAGGGGGAATGGCTTTCCACTTCCAAACAGCACAGTTATATGGGATATTGGGAAGGAATTTTTCCCTGTGAAGGGTGGCAGGCCTTGGCACAGGGTGCCCTGAGCAGCTGTGGCTGCCCCTGGATCCCTGGATGTGTCCAAGGCCAGGCTGGATGGGGCTTGGAGCATCCTAGGACAGTGCAAGGTGTCCAGCTCATGGCAGAGGTGGAACTTGATTTAAGGACCTTCCAACCCAAACCATTCCATGATTCTATGATCTCATTCCAGCCCTTTCCCCACAGGGAATACCATCCTTCCAAGCCTTTTTGCTGCTGTCTAGTAAAAGCACACAGAAGAGGTGATGCAGTATCTGTGCAGATCCCTAAAGCTGTGTAAAAGTGTAAAGTTGAATATTATTAAAAATTAAAGCCATGAAAAGCACACGCTAAAGAAATGCTGAACACCAGCAGAAAAGGAAGTAGTAACTACTCAAGTCACCAACACAACAAGTGGGAGAGATTTATAGATTAATGAGGACAGGGAAGGAAGATCTCCCTGAGAATTACAGCTAAGCAACAACCCAAAAGGCAGCAAATCAAGTTACTAAACCTGCAGATTATTGTGCACATTATCAGTCACAGCACAGCAGTGACCTCATTAACATTGTTCCACTCCAAACAATTCCATACTGGGCTTGAAAACAAAAGCCTGGGCAAACCTGGCAAAGGAGAACAATCCTGATTTTGTTGTAAAAGTCCATGCATACATAAAGCACCATAAACCTCAGCTGCTCTTTTATGAACAGGAAGCTATGTTTCTTATTTCAGAGCAAGTGAAAGAGATTAGTGCTTTCCAGAACTCCCAGAGGAACTGGTGGACATCAGCCTCCCACAGACACATTCACAGCAACACCTTCACCACTAGCCCATCCTGTAAAACGGATCCTCAAAAGCCAAAGGGATTTCTTAAAAAATTTCAACAAACCCCTAAAACTTAATTATGGCTAGCACAAAACAGTAAACTGTTCTAACACTTAAGAGTCACAGAGCAAAACTTTTTAAAACAGATCTTAAACATCAGTTCATCTGAGAAAGGGAGATGGCACTTGGGCACGTTTAGAAAAACACAGATCACTGCTCCAGCGTGGTGGGAAATGAAGGAACACAGTTTGGTGCTGGTGCCCAGGAGGATTCCGTGTCCTGCCAGAATTTCCACACATTAGAACAAATGCAGGATCTCCAGAAAGTACAGAGGGAGCACTTGTCCAGCCATTAAAAAGTGACCTGAAAAGGCAGAGATGTAGGCTCATGCCATTTTATCTTGTACAGGGAAGAAAAACAGTCAATGGTTTTTTTGGAGAAGAAAATGTCCCTGGTTTATCAGCCCTTCAAGCTCTGTCTGGCCTGGAAGTGAAGGATGGGGATGTACCAGGAACCAAAGAAGCAAGGCTGGGGCATTTTTTAGTGTCAGATGAACAACTTTCATTAATGCAAATTTAAGTTCCACAATAAAAGCAGTGCCTTGTGTGAAGGCCAGCACGTTACCAGCTTTGTTCTTTTCCCTTTGGCATTCCAAGAAGCACAGATTAACATCACTGACACTCAGTTTCTAAACAGGTTTTCCCATCTCCTTTAAAACCACTTCCAGATAATCATGATACACCTTAAGAGCCCAAAATAAATGCATAAATCTAAGTTTTCTCTATTTTGCACTCCTCTGAATGTCCACTTAACAAAAGTAATGGATCTCTGTGGTTACTTTATTCCCAAATACCTGAAACCTGCCTTGAGAGGAACTACTAAAGAACCAAGTTTGTCAAACAAACTGAAAAAGGAAGAAATGTGCAAATCCTTGGACTATTCAACTCTGTTCCTTAAGAAGACTGAGAATTACCAGCTTGATAAAGAACTTGTATTGCCTTATCTCAACTTTAAATTAATCTAGTTAAGCTGAACTCATGTGAAAGTAGCTTATTTTAAGAAAAAAGCCATCTCCTCCAGCACACTCAGCTGCAAGGGCTGTATCTTTTGTAGAAGCAGAAGGAATTTAGGTCTCCTAAGTGCAAGTAAATGAATGCGAAAGAATAAAAAAATCATATCAGAAACCACAGAACTCACTACTCAAATCTCCTCGTTTTTCATTCAGACCACTCTACATAATTCATAAAAAAATGCATCACATCATTCCAGTTTAGGAACAGAACCCAATTCAGCTGGGTTTCACTTTTCTATTCTCTCACAGAATTGCCTAATTTTCTTTTCCAACTCCATCTCCCAGGACAAGCCGGAACAAATGTATCTCACATTCTCCCGTTGCAAAGGATTATCCAGATTTCAAGCCCACATTCCAGAGGATTGGTACTTTGCTTTTACACCTTCATCTTGGCATGACAGAAGTCTCCTCACTGAGAGGAGCCCACATGGGATAGGACTCACGTCTGGATGGCTCCAGAAAGTGCCTTCCAAAATCCAGAAACAGCAACGGAGCCTGTAGTCACAACTGAAATCCTTGGAGAGCTGTTCCCACAGATAATGGGGATTTTTTGAATCATGATTCCTTCTTCCTAGTTTCTTCAAAATTAAATTCCACACTGAATAATTTAGGCTGTGAAGCCAAAAGTGCAGGCACAAGTTGTGCCTCACCAAACACAGGTGCCCTGCTTTCCTGCTAGGAACAGTACAGAGAGAAAGGAGGGATGGGATACACTCTCCAACTACACCATTCCCATCCAACAGCCCCACACCCAGACAGACCTTGGCTTTCTCCGTGCCTCTGGTCATGGATCAGCAGGGAACTGAGGCAGGAGAGGGGTGGCTGCAGCCAAACGAGCCAGGGCTGACCTGGCTCTCTGGAGGCTGCAAAGCTCCCAGGGCACACATCCCAGCAGCCAAAGCTGGAGATTCCCACCTTCCCTGAGGCAGAGATCACCATGAGGGTGGGTTACTCTTCCTGCCAACTTTCCCCTCAATTAAATCCAGCATCAGCTCAGAGAGAAGAATGTTATATTGTCCTTCAGCTAATTCAATGGATATGGATACCATAAGACTCCAGGACAGTTGGCTTGCTCAAACATCTGGAGTCATTACTCTGATGGTAATTTTTCTCCCTGTTGCAGCCTGGGCTCCTAAGTATTCATTCCCATGTAGGAATGTCTGGGATAGTATTAGAGGAAGTAGCTTAGACAGTGATGTCCAAGGACAGCTCTGCTGCTGACATCAGACCAGAGGTCAACAAAGAAACAGGGCTGGTGCCAGGTGCCACCCTCCAGATGGGTGTTCCCCACCCCCAAAAATCATCTTATTCCCAAGGCAGGGGCAGGTACAAGATGGGGAACCCCAAGATCAGCCTTCTGAGGGCTTGAACAGGCAAAACAGGACTGTGGCTGTGACTCAAGGCTAGCAGCGCTTACACTCTGGCTTTTCCAAACTATTGGCTGCTTTTCCTCAGGTTACATAGGAGCAGTCCCTGAAGACCCAGCAAACTCCAAACAAACCTGGTTCAGGGACTGAACCACCTTGGAGCACACTGAAACAAAGCCAAATTCCCTCTGGTGACACGGTGAGCTCCGAGCAGGGCCCACACAGCCCCAGTCCAGTCGGATCTGAGCTGCACAGCAGGGGTTTCTTTGCCACCATAACACAACATTCCAGCTGGATGAAAACCAGGCAGCCAGCCCCGGAAAGCAGCGAGGCTGCTGCAAACAATGCCATTAACCAGATACACAACAGAGCTAAGAAAACAAAGCAGCCATTTCCTCACTCCCTCCCCACCTTCCACCTTCAGCTGGAAGCCCCAGGCCTGCTCCTCACCCACCATGGGATCTGCTGCTTTTGTGTCCTTGGCACCATGACAATCTTGGTTTGAATGTGTCCCAAAATGATCAAATGCTAAAGTTTCAGGCAAAGTTGGGCTAAGTAGAAGGAGAACATTTATATAATGAAATCCCAGACAGCTGTTCTGCCAGTCTCCACCTGGAATGCTGCCCAGCGGAAATGAAGGCTCCTCCAGAGGCCAATCCCAGGGATTTGAAGGCAGATGTAAATGATCCCAGCCAAACTGAGCCACGGGTGGTGGTAACATGTTCCACACACAGGCTGGGCCATGGATTTGCTCAGGGAAGCCACCAGTGCCAGACAGGAGCCCAAAGACTTAAAGCTTGAGCTTCCTTTGGGTCTCCAATTAACTGTTTCTTCCAAGCACTTTCCTTTACTGAACTTGAAGAAACTCACCTGATTCCAGTTATTAACACCTGTTCACTCTTCAAACAAGGGCACTTCAGTGTACTGTGGATTTTAGGGCTTGCTCTTAACATGGAATAGAAAAACCAATCCTAGTGCAAGGAATTAGATTGATGTCCTTTTCACCTGACAAATCTGGATAAAATCTCTACATAAAATACGAGAAAACCTCTCACCTTTGTGTTGGCTGCAATCCAATTGGAGGTTTCACTGTCATCATCACACTTCTTAATCCATTTCTTTAACCACTGTCAGGAAAATGATGGAAGAAGAGCCTTAAATCTAGCTGGAGGAACTGCAAATGTTCCCAAGACACCTGCTCATGTTAAGGAAAGGTAACACCCAGCCACATAGGAACTGGGGAGTGTTGGTGCTGGAAAACAGCCACTTAATTTAGTGGCAGACAGTTCCTGTAGCTCCATCCTGATCCAGCAAACAAGCACTCAGCACAAACACTCCTGCAATGAGTTTGTAGCTCTTAAGCTTAATTAACACAAAACTACATGTTGGACTCTTATTAAATAATAAGGACATGATGGTTTTGGGGTGACTAATTGTGGCCTTCCAGTAGCTGAAAGGAGCCTACAAGAAAGATGGAAAGAGACTGTTTACAAGGGCCTGGAGGGACAGGACACAAGCAATGGCTTCCCACTACCAGAGGGCAGGGATAGGTGGGATACTGGGAAGAAATTGATCCCTGTGAGGGTGGGGAGGCCCTGGCCTGTCCCTGAAGTGTTCAAGGATAGGGCTTGCAGCACCCTGGGCTAGTGGAATGTATCCTGGCCCATGGCAGGCTGTGGGACTAGATAATCTCTAAGGTGCCTTCCAACCCAAACCAGCAAAACCAAATTAGTTTCTCCAGATAACACCTGACAAAGCACCTAACACCTACAGGAAGAACTCGTTGTTCAGGAATGCTCCTTGTCCAAAAAGCACCTTCACTTCTCTGTTGCAGGTCTAACACCCTCCTCTTCCAGACAATTCCCACCTGGATGAGGCAGTGTTCCCTCATAAGGTCCAACTGTGAGGGAGCCAGTAAAGGCACCCAATGGGATTTCACTGCTGGTTCTGACCCTGGGATTTAAACAGCTGAGCTACCCTGCTCCCTGGTGGGAGCAACAATTGGGCTCAATGATCCCTGGGGGTCCTTCCAGCTCAGGATTATCTATGATTCTGTGGACAGCCACAAAAACTTGGGCTTCATTGCTAAGTCTTGCACATAACTTATTTTAAACTTTTTCAAAGAACAGATTTAGACAAGAACCTTGATGTGCTCACCTTGCATTTAACAGGATCATGCCAGTTTTCACCGCAGTTAAAGCTGTAAGGGAAAGAAAAGGAAAATAAGCAACCAGGGCAGATGATTGTACTTGTACCTAAAGTGTAAGTTTTCTTCTGTGTTGTTCCAAGCCAGTCCTAAGGAAACTAAACACCCCCCTTCAATCCTGAAATCCCTCAAGGGCCACTTCCAAAACAGTGACAGATCAAGGGGGAATGTCTTCTCCATTCTGTCCTACCAGAGGACAGGGGTAGATGGGATTATTAGGGAGAAATTCGTTGCTGTGAGAGTAGTGAGACACTGAAACTGGTTTCTAGAGAAGTCACCCCATCCCTGGAAGTGTCCAAGGCCAGGCTGGACTGGGCTTGAAGCAGCCTGAGATAGTGGAAGGTGTCCCTGCTCATGGCAGGGGGGGTGGGACTCAATCACCTTTAAGGTCCCTCCCAAGCCAAAGCAATCTGGGATTTCATGAACACACACTGACACACTTCCAGGGCAGCGAGCACAAAGCAGAATCAGCATCTTTCCTTTGCTGGCTCTTACCAGAACTGACGGCCACATTTGCAGCGCACGGGTTTAGCATCTGGGTATTGGACTTTAACGACGTGGTGGCAGTCGGGGGCAGGACACCACTTTAACAGTCGATTACACTGCAAAACAAAGCACAGATCCCACATCACACAGGAGTTGTGCTCAAGGACAGCTCCTGCTCTGCATCCCCCTCTGTCGTGGCTGCAAACAGCTAAGAAATTCAGACAAACCCACAGTACCCATCACTCCTGGCAAGGACTGAAAGCTTGATCCCTTAACAATTTCTGCCCTGGGCTCTACAGGACAGCTGAACCCACACGACTGGGAAACTGGGACAGTGCAAACATCTTGCAAAGCACCTTTCTCCAAGTTTATTTTGAGGCTCTAGGACTATTAGTATTTTGCTAAAGCACTTGTGCAGTCTTACAGCAACTGCCAAAATGTTTAAGACATGTTCTTGTTTACAGCATTTCCTGGTTTTCAATGTGAAGTATCTCAGGTAACGTTCAAGAGTCATAAATATAACTATTATATAACTATTATAACTACGTAATTCTCGGAACCCAGATATTAAGCAACAGCTCTTACATTCTCTTTAGGTTTTTTGTCCTGATGTATTTTCCTACAACTCTCCCTGTAAGGCAAAGGACCATAAAACAACCCCTGCATTCACACTTGATTAGAGACTATGCAAAAACCCTGCTCGGCAGTTCTAAACAAGGCTCCAGCCTCTGGCTGGGTACACGTGTGAGACAAAAACAAGCTACAAGCCATTAAAAAATTCAAATAAAAACTCACCTCTACAAAACTATTGGTTATTAAATGCTGGTACTTTAATTTAACCTTGGAATCTGTGATCAGACGCCTGTGGAAAGAGAAGAAACAGAAAAATTTTAGCAGAAATCTTGTTTTTTCCATACACTGCCAGTAAGTTAAGACAAATAGGTTTGATTCATCCTTCTACACTTGAGGGTAGTTTTTGTACTTAACTGTTCTCTATTTATTTGTTAGATCATTTATTATTATGAAAACTAAATTCATTCTATTCAATATATAAATATATATATATATATAAATATATTAGCCTCACAAACAGAAAGCTCATGCAGTTCAGAAGAACTGAACTTCTTGGTGTGAAGATTTTTATTTAAAAATACTTTCCTGAAGATCCCAAAAAACAAAGCAAGAAATTTAACCAGTTCATTTACATAAAACATGCACATTTTGTGGCAAATCCTTTCAAAAAGATCCAGGACAACCCTTGTGTGGCTAGTAACTTTGGGAAGCCTCATGTTAACCGGGCTTCAGTGGAATGCTACAGCTTCAGCTTAAAAATAAATGGTGTTTTAATCTATTTACAATTAAAACAAAGCTAATTTGAATTCAACATCACTAGGGGTATACACAACATGGACTTTAAATTCATTCCAGTCTGCTTGGAACTTGGAGAGCAGAGGAAAACTAACTGTGAACCCTTGATAAGCATGGTGACCACTCTTCTCCTGGACACACCATCCCAGCTGGCATTTGCAGACTGCCCAGCCTAAATGCTTCCAAAATAACTTAATTATGGATAGCTGAGCACTTCTAAAAATGTCATTTAGCTATGACTGAAGCGTCTTCCCAATATATCTAAATATAAAGCTGCACTAACACACCCTTTGTGGCACCCCTGGTTTAAATCCTACTGTGGAATACAGCTTTATACAGGCCATACCACGGGCAAATATTGGACAACTTAAGTGTACTCCTGCGTGTTATCCTTACAACACTCCCTGAGGAGCAGCGTGTGCCCATGGGATGTGCACAAATCCCAGCCCTGGGCAGCTGGGGAGCTCCTCACCCAAGCCCATGCTGGTTATTACATAAATCACAGCACGTGGCAGCTCAATTCCCAGGGCTAAAATAAAACAAATCAGCTGACAAAGCATCTCTCTCCTGCAGTTGAGTCAAAGTTACTGAAGAATGAGGAAACAATTTGAATTTAGTATGAGGTATAAATCTCTTTTTTTTTTTTTTTTCTTTTAACCCCATATCTGGGCTTCAAGACATATCAAGATATTCAAGAATTTTTTTTAATATTACTGTCTTTTGGCAAATCATAAATGAAACTAGACAAATTAAGAGGTGAAACCCATGCCCAGAGCCCATAAATCATTAATTTTGTGTTCATATCACTTGGAAACTCAGAGCTTGAGATTTTGTAAACAGAAAAGTAACTTCAAAAGTAATAATTATGGACACAGAAGTGGGTGCAGGTTCCAGTTAGGATCATTTACATTTTTGCCTATATATTGACAAATCCTAAGATTGCCACAGTTGTCCATCCTGGCTTTCAAAGGAAAGAGGTTTTCAAAAAATGCACCTTCCTCCCCACAGAAATCCAAGTAAGATCAGGGAAAGGTGGATTTTTACCTCTAGAAACAGTTTCTAGTTTTACTGAAATGGGACTTGTTTGCTTTAGCACTCAGCTGGCACTGCCCTACCCCAGGCCTCAGCCCTGCCCTCTCCAGCCAAGTGGAATCCCCCAGTACTGCCCTCTTTTTCTTCCATCCTTTACTTGCTGCTGCTGTCACTGCAGCCTCCAATGGTTTCAGCTACTCAATTTCACATGCACTGTTTGAACAGATAATTCCAACTATTGTAATCAAGAAAACACTCAAAAAAGTCCTACCGAGAGCATTTGACTCCACAAATTGAAATTCAACCTTTGGTAAACAAAAATCTCAATCAAGTTACTCAAGATATGCCAACTTCAGCTCAGTTACCACCCACTAAGCTCTACAAACCACCCCTCAACAGGGCAGGAAAGCATTTCAGCTACTTCCACTTCCATCCAGCCTACACTCCATGAGTAAGCAAGAGCCAAAACTGGGAAAAATCTCTACTCTAAAAGCAACTGATAATAAAACCCACCAAATTAATATCAATGAGTGAGTCAGGCTTCAGGAAGGAAAGAATAAGGTAACAGAATAAGCCTCTACTGAGATGCTTTTTAGCAAGAATAATTAAAATGAACTTGAACAAAGTTTAGAATGATGAAAGATACTGCTCATGCAACAACCTCCCCCACTGCAAAAGAGAAGGAAGCTCATGGAGTTCACTACTCCACCATGAACTAACAGTCATTCTACAGCTGGACAACTTAATAGCTCCAAGAACACAGGCTGACACATCAGCTTAATCAAATCTTGTGTTTGAGGATCAACTGCCTCCTATCAGAGGGCAAAACACACACCCTGCATCAGCCCTTAGCACACCAGTCCTCTGACTCACCTATTAACTACAGCTATAGGGCTTGGAGAACCAGTGGGTTGACCTGGGTAGAAGTCCTAAATTCCTACATAAACCAAAGGAAACAAAATTGCACAAACCCTGGCATCACACTGACCAAACTGGTCAGAGAGTCTTTCCTCCCAGTGCTGTCACATAGGGTTTTCACACCTAAACAGGAAGTTAAGAGACATCCTGGTATCAAAACAGACCAAGGCAGGCTTCTCTGCCACCTACAAGCCTCTGTGCAGTTTGTTCTAAGCATTTGAATAGATCTGAATAGCACATGAGTAACACAATGGAGAGAGCAAAGCCAAGAGCATTACTTACATAACTGTATTGTCATCCACTAAGATATCACAGCCATGGGCAGGGCATGAAATGGTCTGAAAAATACAAGAAGATTATAGGAGGAACAGTGGTTATCCTGATTTTGCATCACAAGGAATTCCAAGGCAACAGACTTCACTACAATCCACAGCCAAAGGAGTGCCCTGCCTCTCCCACCACATCCCACGTGTGCCATTGGTTCCTCCTTCCCCGGCCCAGATATCTGCACCAACTCCACAGAATTCTCTCCAGATTCACCTTAGCAGAGCCTGCAGCCCCCAAACTTTTGGGGTTTTGGTTTTCTCTGTTTTCTTTTGGGTTTTGGTAAACTTTAGCAGAAAGACTCTCCCCTGTCACTCCAACACACAATTTCAAGAAATAAGCCATGAGGTGAATTGAGATTTTACCTGTCCCATGCCTTCCTCCATTATTTTGGTAGTTAAATATTCACTCCAGCACTGCATACAGAACTTGTGTCCACACTCTAGGCCAGTGAAGTACTGCAACGACAAAGAACACAAGACATGGCCTCATTTTATCACATGGATTCACTCCATAATTTCATCCTTCTTGGTACTGTGCAGTCCCTCCATCCCATACCTCATTCTCCAACCAAACTCAAGGCAATGCCATTCATTTCACATCATCACCCCTACAGAACATGGTCAAGGCAGCCTTAGTCCCACCTCAGAAGCCAGACTTTAATCCTCAACCCCAGCAGCAAGAAATTGGCTGTTTCCAATGTGGCCCATGTTTCCATCCCACCTATTTAAATTTATCCTTGTTTTAGGAGTATATATGGAGCACAGCACAGCTCTCTCCCATTTTACTCTGGAAATCAGTCAAATAAATGAAACACCAAACAGGTCACAGTGGTAAGGATATTAATTCCTCCTATTTTTTTCCCTTTGGCACATGTGGGTGCTGCCCAAAAGTCCCAGATCTCCTCAGGGAAGTTCCCCCTGAAACCAAGATGCTCATCAGTTGAGGACACTCAAGATCCTAATTGGCAGGTATAAATTGCTAAATAAAATTCAATAATGATCTGCTGTCACAGACAACAGGGACAACCCCATCCTTCTCTGCATCATCTGCACAGAGCTAGATGTCATCTGGGACTGAGTGGTTACACAAGGGGTGGAGAGGCAAACACTGCTGAGGAAAGACTGGAATTAAGGTACTTCTCTCTGGTCAGCTCAAAGTTGTTTTATATTTAGAGTCAGCAGCACAGAAAGCTGTATTTAAAACACTTCATTTGCACCACTACAGAGGTAATATTTGCTGTCCCAGCTTTTCAAACCAACTTCTCAGCTAGTAAGATAAAACCATAACTCCACCCTCAAGATACCATCAAACTATGAAACTCCACACAGGAAAGAACCCAGAATCCTCTGGAACAGCCCAAAACAACAGCAGGATGGTGGTAATTGAAGAAAGGAGAATCCACTGGAGGCAAATGTTCCTCCCAAACCACCTTCTCAGACACAACAGATATATTCTGTCCATCCCAGAGGTGTAGCAGCTGTGTGTGTGCCATCCCTGGATGCTCTGGCATTGCCTGTCAGCACCCCTTTCCCAGGGGCTGGCAGGCTGTGACTACACTGCTCTGACACTCCTGCCACCAGCACAGGCTGCAACCTGACCTGAGTATCTGACTTGGTTCCGGGTAAAAATAGAGACATCCACCCCAAAAAACCCAACAGAGAGATCAGAGAGGAGGCTGACACCTATGTGGTGCCAGGTACACTGGCTGCAAGAGTGAAAAAAGACACCTTCCAATTTCTGAACCCTTCCTGAGCCAGCTAACAAGGTATCTGATGCTCCACAGCTGCTGCTGTGGCCAAGTGACATCTCCTGGAGAGGCAGAGCTAGAGTAAAAACACTTTAACATCTGTAACTTTTGGGATGCCACAGCATGAAACCAGCCCACAGACGGCAATGGCTTTTCCATGAATTCTGGCTTCTCCACAAGTTATGGGAAGCAAGCACAGCCAAGGGAACCATCCCTTACAGAGCCCAAATACTCCTGCAGCAGGCACACACGAGGAACCAGCACAGAACACATCCTCATGAAGACCTGTTTGGGTTATTTCAGGCAGGGAAATGCTTTGCTAAATGCCTACAGAAAGGCAGCCACCACCACACTTCCTCCCAGGCTGCAAGGAATGCAGAGAATCTCTCAGCTCTTTTCTTTACTTTGAGGGAGTTCCCAATTATTTTTGGCTCAGCTGACAAGATGTCAAGGGAGCAAGTAAAAAGGCCAACATAAAACCACCAAGGATGGGGGGAGCAGTAATTCCTCAGGCAGCTCATTAGTCCAGGGGACAGCTCTGCTGTCACCACATCTGTGCTCAACATCTACAGTCTGGACAAAGCAGGATGTTCCCAAAAACACCCCCAGCCCACTCTCCTGAGGGTGAGGGGCGAGAGAAGAGGAAGGCAAAGCCACAAGCCTCCCAATTCCTGTCTTACCAATAAAGATTGGTATAAATAAAATAACTGCTTTAAATAAAGTAACTGCTGGGACTTGACAGTGCTTGACAGGGACACAGAGCAGATGAAACAACTCCCTTAAGTCCTCAAATTTGCAGGGTGAGAGCTTCAAATGCCTTGTTTGGCAGGTGCTTCCCAAACCCCCAAACCACAGTTCTTTGGAGGTGACTGAAGAGCTACATAGATTTTGTAGATGGGAGAGAGAGAATTTCAATACTAACATTCCTGCAACAACTGTACACTGTAGAACTTCTTAACACGTCCAAACTCTCAGCTTTTCGTAAGCTGAAACGGGCTCTCAGTGCAAAAACCTGCCAGCTTTCATAGGGAAAAGTAATTAGCTGATCATTACAAGAGGATTTTTGAAGCTGAGATTTTAGGTTGGGCATTGAACATAAAAATAATCCTAGGACATATAATTCACATTGACTAAAAGGGCTTCAAAACAGATTTCAATCACCTTTGACACAGACACTACTACAGCCTGTTACAGAAAGAATAATAAATACTGGTTTTTGTATAGGCTCCAGTTTTTTGTAGGATAAAGAAACAGAGTCCTCTGATGTCCTTCAACACCAGCAAAGGAGACAGCCCTGGTCACCTGCAACATCTCTCTGCTCCAGCTAAGAATCTGCACTTCTAACAACTGGGCCAGTACTCTTTGAGCTACAAAATCAAGAAGTGTTAGTGTGTTTTGCGCTGTTCTTTCCAGTTTCAAAACTCTGGACAATATTGGTGATTTTGGGGGTGGTCCTGGGCTGGGCTAGGAGCTGGACTCCATGGTTCTTGTGGGTCTATTCCAGGATTCTATGATTCTGCTTCCCAGGTAGCACAGCACCCACAGCCAGAGGACAGGCCTGTCACTTTTGAGTTGTACCCCCACCCAGCACATCAACTACATTAAAATGGAGAGAACAATATACTAGAATATACTGCCTTTCTATTTCAAAGCACTTCATCACTCAAATCAGCAATTTGCCTTTCCAGGCACTCTTCACAAAGGAAGTCAGGGCACAGCACAAGAACCAGGAACCAACCCTTTAAAACAGAGTACTTGAGGAAAGTATTTGAGCACAAAGCTGAACATGAGACACATGAAACCTTGTGGTTCCTGGCTCAGGAGCAGCAGGGACCTTAATGCTGAGAATGGGAGGCCTGAAGCTGGGCTTTGTTCAGCTCTGTCCACTCCAGGGAAGAAGATCCAGAGCAAGGGAGAGGCCACAACCAGGCAACTTCGCCCCAGGCTACTCCTGAACCCCAAAGCTCATCATGATTCCTGGCTGAAAACAGAGACCAAGAGCAAGGCTTTATGCCAGGGCAGCTTTGCCTGGAAAGGCCCAGCACATGTTTTAGGGCATTCTGGAGGTGCAGCTCCCCCACAAAGAGCAGGTTCTAAGAATTCCTTATTATCAGCACTTTGCCTTTTGATGAACTCTCCTATTTGAGCTTTTCCACTCACCTCCTTTTCTCCCAGATCTCCCAACAGTAAGTCCTGCCCCTGGGAGCCCCAGCAGAGCCTGGACCTCTTAGCAGTGTATGGGAATGCTTCAGTTTGGTCAACAGCAACAAAAAAATATAGATTGATGCAGAGCCCCAGCAAGCAGTGCGTAACACACCCCATGTCTGATCAAGAGGGTATTGTCCAAACATGATAAAGATCCAAAGATATATCCACATTTTACTTCTATTACTTTTATTGTAGACTGCCTTGTTTGACTATTTTTGTAGCATTACTTACCGCTCTTAAAAGCTGTTTCCTACCTTGTCTTTCTATTTAAGAAAATCCCTTTGCCCACCATGCTTTTAATAGATTTTTAATTTCACATATCTTTTATCTGTACATCTCAGTTGGTATTTGACCTTTGTAAACATCACCTGCTAGCTTTTTCCTGACCTTTAATACACCGCTGCCCGGGCCCCAGCACCCTCAGAGGCGTTCTGCAGGAAAATGTGAAGTTTCAGGTGGGAAATTTGGGGAGTTGCTGGTCAGGTAGCACCGAGACCACTGTGTACTCACCGAGTTTGGGTAGTTCAGATAGCAGATCTGACAGGACATGTCCTGGGCTGATGACCTGGTGTTCATCTGGCGCGTTCGTGACTTTTTACTTGGATTAATTACGTGACACTCGGCAAAGAGCTTCTCCAAGTTGCCATCAAAGTACCTGCACAACACAGGACAGAAGAAAAATTTAACCACCTTCTAAATCATTTTTCCATTCTATGGAGCAGTTAAGTGTACAAAAATGTTTTGTAGATTTCTAAACTCATACACCCACTACTTCCAACAAACTCTTCTGTAACACAACACAGGATATTAGACAACGATATCATTTCAGAGACTTTCACTTGAATTACATACCCCTGCAATTCAGGCACCTTCAATTCTTCAGCTGCATTTCAAGTAATTTGTGATTCCCCGCCCAGTGACTGCTTTGCATTAGAATTCCAGGGCACGAAACTAGAGCAAGAACACCTGAGTTCACAGTCCAGGCATTGGAACACCTTCCTAAAGCACAGGTTTGATGCTTTCAAGCTCAATTCTTTTTAAGTGAAGCCTTCCATTTTTCCTAATATTCTCATCATTAGCCATTTGAGCATCTTTTCTCTTCAATCAACCTGAGGTAATTGAACAACTTCCTAAAAAAAACAGTTCCAGGTTTACAATGCTTCCGAAGATTAGACAGCTATTGGAAAGGAGGATGCAAAATTGCTTGGGAGAAGAAAAAAGACACTTCCTTTCTATTGCCCACTCCCTTAAGGAAAACAATACTGGTTTGCTTTAAAAGCTTATAAAAAGCTCTTCCTTGGAGAGGACCACCAAACTGGAGAGAATCATTATCACAAAGCTCAGCCTCTTCCCAGAATCCTTCACACACCTTTCTCCAGCCTGCAGCAGCTGCAAAGAACTAATTAAACCAGACAATTAACCAGCCCCATCACCTGCACACATGCCCCAGCAAAACCCAGTAAGTCGTTCTTCCCCTCCCTAACAGCTCCACTATCAACAAAGCTTGATTTATAATTGAAAAAACATCAATTTTCCTGCTGTTTCATATGTGTCTCAATGCAGTTCATATATTTTACATCTTAAATTTCAAGACACTGAATCTGGAAGGAAGTGTGAATTCACAGTATCCACAAGGCTTTGCCACTGTTCTCCAATGTTAGTTCAGGATTTTACTCAACCAAGTTCTTTTGTTTGCTTAGAGGATTATAGTTAGAAATTTGTATGTTATATTTAAATCTAAATATATAAAATTATCTATTTAGAAAAATTTAGCAAGTGAATTCAGTGCAGTCCCATTACAGGCAGTATTTGTTTGTTAAGAATCATGGATAAAAGTTTTCCAGCCTTCCAACTGCTCTTAAGAGGCAGCAGGAGCAGTAGAGGACAAGCTCTGAGGAGTGCAGATACACAGCTGAGTGTGAAGTTTGCAAGGAAAATGCTTTTGTATACAAATGCTATGATGCAACTTGAACCCTGATACTTATGACCAGCTAAATGCTTATGGAAGAGGTCTTTGTAGTGGTGGGTTGGTGTTAAGGGTGAATATCCATGTCAGGAACTTGACTCTTTTCACCTGGAATTACCTATCCCCTTTAAATACCCATGGACAGTATTCCTGCTTCTCCATGCTGTTCTCTTTTCTTGCATTTTCTTTCTGATTAAATGATTTCCATGTTCACTTTTATGCATGTCTCTCAGACTCATGCTGCCACTGGGCCATAAGAACTCCAGAAAATACAGAGGAAAATGTGGATCTCCCTGAAAACACACAGTTCCAATGGATATCCCAAAGTCGAGCACTCTTTAACTGCTCCACCACTCCTTACACGAACATGCCAAGACTGTTGCAGTCCCTTCAATGGTTAGGAACAACACCAAATTCCAATTACCATCCCTTTTTCCCACTTGTTCCAGCATCACCACAGACCTTCCATGCAGGCAGATCTCCCTTTGCCTTTCTCATGTTCTTTGGTCAAAGGACTCCCAGGCAGCAGCTCTATCTAACACCCTTCCCTCCCACCACAGGTGAGCAAACCTTCTCCACCATAAACTTCCAGTTCTATTCATCCTCCTTGAATCTAAGGAAGCCAAAACACATGCAACCCAGGTCCTGATCTCCCAATTTCACTTTGATTTCTCCTGATAATCTCACCTAATGCATTGCAAAAGATGGTGACCTTTCTCCAGATCTCCTCCATGTTAGCACCCTCCTCACTTCCTTCACAACTCCAAGAATTCTGATTTTTCCTCAAATACTCTCTATTAAAAGGGGTAGTTCTTGGTACCTCCATCCTTATTTTTTATCCTAGGGAGGAACACAGCACCTTTTAACAGCCCTTTAAATCCTTTGGCCTCCTTTCCCTTCACAATGCAGATACTGAGTAATTCCAGCACTTCTGGCAAATGAGAATTTCCTCTATTAATTCTTCCAAGTTTGGTTGCTTCATCACAAAGTTGGGGAGTTTTCTGCTATTTTAAAATGAATGGACAAACCAGTGTTTGCCCATTCATTTTCAAGTGTTGCTACTTACCAAGACCAAACCTATAACAATACCAAGTCTTTTTGGCAGAGGGATCAAGCAGTCAGCCCCTTTCTCTCCTCAAGATTCCTTCCTGCTGTTTGTAACTGCCTAATCGCCATTTTCCAGACTTAATCAAATCCTACCCATGGGACTATCAAAGATAAAAAGCCTTTTCACTGAAAAAAAAATTGCTTCTAGTACATACTTTGGGATATTTACTTACATGGAAGAGCATTTGTGAGTGTCAGTGCATCAATATACTCACAGTAAAAGACATCTCCACATCAAAACTCCTGCCATGCACCATTTTTCACCTGTTCAGCCTCTGCTGAGGAGTAAAATATTTACTTGTTCCAAGGAAAGCAGGCAGCCAGGTTCTGGAGAAGAGGCAATCTTGGCATTCCTGACATCCCTCCTCCACTCAGAGGGACATGTGGCCACCAAGATAAGCAGCTACAAGGGACTGCTGTATCTCTGGCTGTGCCCCAGGGGTTAAATCAGGCCTTGGGGACATGCTGAGACACTTTTCTCTTAATAAAATGACATGAGGAAGGCACATAGAGCAGGAGAGCTGCATTTTAACCTCTTCATCACACAGAGGTTCCTCCCCAAACTCCCCTCAGGAGACACCATCAGCCATAGTAAAATTGGAAGGTAATCAAGGTAAGGTTCAAGAGCTAAAGCACTTTTTTCACTTTTTTCTGAGGTGATATGGTCATTCTGCACCTGTTGCTCTCCTGTCCCTATGAATCAAGCTTGCAAGACCCAGGAAAATAATATTAGACATCTTTATTCTCCCAAACACATGCAGAGTGGGTTTCAGAGGCTGAACTAATATTTCCTCCACTCACCACTTCCATCCTAAACACAAATCCACCCCAAACCATCAGTTTTGCTTTTGCACACAAACAATTAGTGTTTCCCCAGCAGGACAGGACAGTTTTTCAATTGTGGATGTTATTACTTTACTGTAAGTGGAATAAGTATCTGTAGCATATCTGTCCTCTGAATGCCACTGTGTCATTACTCCGTGACAAAGCTGGCACAAACAGTAACAACCTGCTCGTTAAAAACAGGCATAACAAGGCTAAAAAAAAAAAAAAGTGGGAGAACAGAGAAATTTTCATACCACAAGCTCAGACCTCCCCACTTATCAAAAAAAGAGAAGCCACTTGGTTAAAGTGCTTTCCTCCAGGCCAGGTCTGATAAGGCTGCTGGGAGGTCGTGCTGACTCACCATGAGCTAAGGGAAAACAGGCACTGATTAGGAACTGCAAATATACACCATCAAACAACAGGAACTTTCAAGCAAAATTTATATTTTGGGGTATTTTTTCCCCTTCAATCCTCACCTATCACCACAGCAATGACCAAACCCTCTTGAATGCCAAGAGCCTGCTCTCAGCCTCCTACCCAGATTCCTACTCCTGCTTTAACCTATCTGAGCACTCCAGAAAATTTCATGGAAGTTATTTGGTGCAGAAGTGACAGAACGCAGCACCAGGCACTCAAGAGATCATGTTCTGGTGTTTTTCTAATACAACAGGACATCAATAAGCATCCAAAACTGAGACCAGCATGCAACAGGTCAGCCTAAGCAAGTCACATATTCTATCAATCACAGGGATAATCCTGCTGAGTTAAGTTTTTTAATGAATATGTTTACCTGTGGATTTGTAAATATAATGTGTACTTAAACCGTAAAGGCAATAATACCTCACATTGACCTGGCTGGCACCTCCCTTGAGGAAAAAAAAAAAAAAACAAAAACAAAACCACAGCCTAAATTTTATTTTTAAATTGATGGCAGCCCTAAACAAGCTTTCAATGACAAGGGACAAAACCTGCTGTACAAAGGGATGGCTTTTCAGTGCACTTGGGCAGAGGTATCTCACAGCTAAGGAGATTGAACTTTACCTCAACCAAGAGAACCAGCCCAAGAAACTCAAATACCAAGTGAACACACATGTTGCAGAGCAGGAATTAAATCAGAATTCTTAACAGTCAGAGTTAAATAGTGGATTTATTTGTAACACAAAGCTTTCAGTCTTCCAACATTTACTAAAAGAGGTCAATCTCAGGAAAATAAGGAGTAGAAAGCTGTAAAAAATTACAATCACTTCAGAAAAAAAAATCTAGGTTAAACAAAACAGATGAGATAGATACTTGAGCACCATCACTAACCAAAAATATTACACAAAGAGGGCTAAAGATGTCCTTAATCCAATAGCCAAGGATAGCAGAAATATTTATACTCCAAAATAATTACTAACAGCGTGAAAATCTTTGTTCCTTTTTCCCTGGGTGACAGAGTACCAAACTAAAGGGGCTCAGCCCAGGGCTCAGTGAAAGGGTATTTATCAATTCACAGGAGCACCAACAACTGCTCCTGGTTTACCAAGCACATCTCATCTTCCCACACCCTGATCATCAGGCAAAGGAAATGGTAATTAAGAGAAAAGTCCAACTAATGATCCCACCAGGCCCTCTACACTCAACTATTGTTCACTTCACACCAGGTTAAGACCAGCAGACACCACAACCAGCAAGTCCCTGTACAGCTTTTACTCCTCCTTTTGGTCCAGATTAAGCATCCTTCCAGTTTCTAAAGTAAATTAAATTCTCCAGCTCCCTCAACTCTCTTCAATACCAACACTGGCATTGGAATGAACCAAATGCAGCTGGATTTGGGCTCCACTGTGTAACAACAAACTGAAAAGTACCTTTACCAAGCAACATTCCAAGAGCTGGAAATCAAAGATGAGAAATAACCATAAAACACTCGGCTCTGAGGGGGAGGGAGAGGCAAAATTCAAGATTGAAGAAAACCTAGAGATGTAGAGATGAAGACAAGGCAGGACCATTACCAGTCAGGAACAATTTAGCCTTGGCCAGAGCAGCAAATAAACATGTCAGGAATACACATGCCAGCATGACAGGCAAGAGCAGCTAAACCCAAATCCAAAACAGGTAACAAGAACCTGTTCCTGCTTGCTTTTTTCCAAAGCTTGTCCTAAGACTGTACATGTTCAAACTGGAAATCCCTCTTTCCAACGGGCAACTTAACTTCCACAACTTCTAAGTCTAACCAGGCATCAGTAATATTAAAACAAGGAGTCACCCTTAGCTGAGAAAGAGGGAACATTTAGAGCTGACACAAAAGATTCTCCTGCCACACACTGTGCATTCATCCATCCATCCATCCTCAATGAATCCAGGAACAAGTATTTTTTCCAGCTCTGCAGCACAAGGTGGTTGAATGCTAAGGTGGCTGCTTACCTCTCCATCAGCTTCTCCTTATCCCAGTTGAAATGGCTAAGCAGTATTCGAGTGATAGTCGCTGGATTCTAGAGAAAGAAGAGAAAAACAATCAATAGTTGAGTAACCAAGCTGGGGTGAGAACACCAAGCAGAGCTTTGAATAGGCAAAGAGAAAACCAGGGTGTCTGATAACATCATCTGTTCAGATAATACATGTTTATTGGCATGGACTGGGAAATAGCTGGACTTGACAAATACACAAAGTTATAAGAAAAAAAAAACCTCCTCCAACTCTATAAATCTGTATAAAATGAAAATTTGGTTGAAGATTTAAGGACCAGGTTAATTACACCTTCCACAGTGCAAACATCTCCACATCCAGCATGCCCACACAATGCAAATCCAGGATGTCTGTAAAATGCAGGAAGGGCTGATTTCCACCCATCATACCCATTTTTGCCACAATCTCCACACTAGTTGCAGAGCAAGAACAATCCAGCCCTGACCATCAAAACACTTGGGCCGAACACTCTCCCAGAAAACAACGATCTGCCAGTGTAAGAAGACAAAGTCCTTGGAAGACCCCAGAAGTTCCTGAAGCACTATAAAATCCAGAAAAAAAACTCATGGACAGCTAAGGAAAGAAATACAGCCTAGAAAGGTCAGAAAGAAGGTGGAACATAACAGCTGATTTTCACTTGTGCATGAGTTTTGATTCCAACTAAATCTGAATCATCAACCAAGAGTTTGATTATATGAGAAGCACAGCAGACCATATGGCTCCTGTTACACCCCAGAACCACATTTTAGCTCCCCAAACCCGCTCTCTGGGCTCAGTTTTAGAACCACTTACATGTAAAGGAGACAAGAGTAGGGCCCTAAGAGTGGCTGTGTGTACTTTGCCATTTGACACCAAAATGGAAGTTTGCCTCAGGGCCAACGTTCAATGGACTCTCTGAAGCTGCTGAAAAGTAGGACATAAACCAGCAATGTGATTTCCTGAGCCCTGGAGCTACAGCCACAAGCTGATGCTGCCAAAAGCCAATGCTGTCACCCACAGCAGCGATCCCACCCCATCCCTGCATGTCCTGCCCTCGCCAGTCCATACCACTACAGCCATTTTTTTGCTGCAAATAATGGCTTAGAAACTGATCTTCTCTTTTACTTTAGGTTGTTCTTTTCATGGAATCAATTCTGCAATCTATTTGATTGCCTGACCACATGAACAGCTGCATTAGTACAAGGGGAGAGCAGGACAGCCTCTTTCACCACCACCACCACCACAACCTTCACTGAAATAGAGCCCTCGGGTGACAGTGTAACAAGCACAAAGAACCAGTCTTGTGGTTTATACTATAAAAAAGTGACACTCCTCTCCTTCTACAGTGTGTTCTGATTCTTATTAAAGCCAGCACAGATTGTTTAAGGCCAAACTAAGAATTTCTTTCCAGCTTAAAAAGCCCATGTGAACCAAATTAGCTTTAGAAAGGTTTGACCAGATCCCTGTCACACTTCCTGTGGCATCTCATAAACAGCTGGGACAGTATGGTGCAGGAGATACCAGAAATGGATATTGCTCAACACTGCAAGGTGACAGTGGGGTTCTGGTCCATATCTGAACCAGTCTCCCAGGTGACAGGGATCCAAGCTCTTCCCTGCAGCAATACAAGGTGCCTGGCTGACAACCACTTGTTGCTGGCTCTCCAACAGCATCCCTCCTTCATCCAGCCCTGCAGAAGGGAGCAAGCAGCTCAACTCTTTCCAGTCAGTCCTGTCAACAAGAAGCTCTATGGGAATTTAAGGGTCTGCTCCACCAAAAGGCATCTCCAGCAGTCTCTTCTGGGGTTTAAGTTTCTGATGTTTCCAGGTTGTTTTGGATTTGGGTCTCCACTACAGCCTTTTCTGTAACTCTGTACTATGTAGCAATATCTAAATGAGTTCTTAAGAGCTCACTTAGACACAATTCCTGGAGCAATTTAATCAAAGATGAAAATATACCTTAGTAAATAAACCAATCTTATCTCTAGATTATCTTGGTTATGATACCAGCCCCAGTAATTCTCCAGTTATGAATTTCAGACAGCAAAGCACACAGCCCTTCAACATAAGGAGTCTGCACTCAGGCAAGAGATCTGCCAGATGTACAGAGAAACACAATTTTCTTCATTTCTCAATCAAAGGCATTGAGAGAGCTTTAATTAAAATCAGCCCAAAGTCTTGTCCTACCTTCTACCACAGCAGCCCACCTGGCCACTTACTAAGGCTTCTGGGAATACCTATTAATCACTTAATAGGCTAAGAGGCAGCTGAGGTAGTGGTCTCTGGCTGACTTTAAACAGAAAGAAGGTTTCCCCTGCATTGAGAGAAAATTTACAGTACATGGATAAGAAACCTGAATGGCCTGCAGTGATTATTAAATAGAACAAGGCTGATCCAGCAAATACCACTCCCTAAAGGACATGTGGTTGGAAAGGACAAGAGGATTTCATCTGTGGCTTCTCCATTTCCCCAACACACAGGTACTGCAGCTCCCCAAAAGTCAGAGCCCCCAAGTATCCCAGCATTGTGAGGTCAGGGTACACAACTGGACATTATTTAGGATTAGACTGATGACTCTGTGTACTATTGCCTTCTCTTGGCGTGCTGGGCTCCAGCATCCTCCAGCGCTGTTGGTTGAACATTTAAAAAAGAAAGGAAACGCCAGCAGCATGACAAGCTCCCACAAGAAATAGCTGGGCTGCCTGCTTCCACTGCCTGCCACATCCCAGATGCAGCATTCAAACCTCCTCTGGCTGTTTCCCGGATACAGAAGAAAAGAATTAACACAGTCCTGCCCTTGCTCATCCCTGGGCAGGGATACAGTCTGGGCTGGAGATGCACAGGGAGCACAGAAGACTAGGAGGGAGGCAGCTAAGGGGCAAATCAGAGTTAAATACAAATGCCAAAAGTTCTGGCATGAAGGATTGTTCCAGTCTTCGACCAGGGACACCATCACAGAACAGCTGTTCCATGGGAACAGCTCACATGCACACACTTCCCTCACAGTTATTCCGGAGCAGTGCTGGAAGAGTCAACCACAGCATCCACCACCCCAGTGAGAGCTGTGTCCTGTACCTCAGTCACACAAGGTTAAAACACCACCAAAACAAGGTGGGATTTCAACACTAGTTCTACTCCAGCCTTCTGCCAACCCTCAGCCATCACTCTGGACACTCGTGCTGTAAAAATTAATGGAATGTCCAAATACTGGGTTACACAGCACTGGGAAGTCACGGGCTCTGTTCCACCTCCTCGTCTGGCACACAGGATTATTTCCTACAACTGACACCACGCAGATTAGTTATGAACAGGCTCCGCTGCCGCTCAGGCAGGATTACTCCCGAGGCTGCAAGAGCTCCTAGTAACGCTATTTTCTGTTCACCAAGATGAATTTTCCAACAGAAAGGAGCCAGGGACAGAGAGAGAGCAAGGCAGCAGCCAATACACTCTCCTCCAAACGTGGTCTGATGAAAGCTGAAACAGCAGATCTCGCTTACAGCAGCCTCCTATTAAATTTTACATGTCGGAGCTGAGGTGGATTGCCTGGAGCCGAGGGCAGCAAGCCTGTTGATATCCAGATAGCAACAAACCCGAGGAAAGCAGCCATTTTGTTGAAATTCTCTGGGCACTTCAAAAGATTCCCTAACAAAACATTCTGAATAAAGCTCTGCCCAGAGAGAAACACCCTCAGTCCTTCTGCAGGGAATTTTTATTTCTCTGGAGTTAACAAAGCAACCAAGTCCCATATATGCTTTAAACAAATTCCACTCCACCACAGCTTTTTACTGGAGGTATTTACATTCACTGTCCTTATCTGTGTTGCCATGCTCCAGCACACCGTTGCAAGCAGGACACACAGCAATAGGAAGTCCTACAAAGGTCTGGACTTCACCAAAGAAACATTATTAATTCAAATAAAACTCCTTAATTTAATAAAATTTAATTCAACTGGAAGCTTCATCAGTGGTAAGAGTCAGAATTCCTTTTGCTGTCAAAATAAGAAAGTATGAATCGGAAGGAAGAATCTGGATGCACTTAAATGCATAAATGAATTATAAATTGAATATTATTAGAACATTAGCTTGAATCAGAATTTCCAAGCAGCACAATTTGCTGAATGACAGTTGGGAGCACTTGATCCATTCATGTTTCCATCCATCAAGACAAGCTGCATGGTTAATTCTTGATGTTATTACAAAGAAAAGCACATTTTACAGTTCAGCTTCTCCCCACATGCTGGGAGTCAGCTCCTGGTTCAGTTTCAGCATTTACTGCAAATAAAAACCATTTAAAAACAACTTAAGCTCAGTTCTCCAGCAAAATACCTTCTCACCTCCTGGAAACATGCTATTGATAAATTCTTTGTTTTGTTTCTTTCCATGTCACGGCTGGTTTTGTTTTCTACATTCCAACAGTTTTCATCCCAACTGCAGCACCTCCATCCCAAATAACAGAGGCTTTTACAGCAATAAGGAAATTATGCCACTTGCAGTTGGGTTTTCTACACAATTGTTTTGCACTTGTGAATCCAAGCAGATACTCCAGAAACCCTGGCTTTGCCCAAGCCTCAGAATTCTGTATAGGGTTCAGACCTCAGCAATGTCCACTGCTGTATTCCATGGGGACACTTGACTAGGTTTACATTTCCCAGCAGAAGGAAACTGGTGGTTTCACATCAGCTGATAAGACTGAGGGTTTGGCTTGGTGGAGGAGCAAAGAGCCATCACAAGCTAATGCTGGTCTGAAGCCAAGCAGCACAAACATCTGCTCCAGTGAAGTGGCACCTGGGGACAGCAGTCACACCACAACTGTAAATATTTAACCAGCCAAACCCCCAGCGTTTGCAATAGTAGAGCACCAAGTGGAAACTCCTGCTGCCCAGCATCTCCAAGGCTTGTCACGTGCACACTGTGCCATTGGAGAAGCACTGATAAATAACCCAGAGGTCACATTTAATGGCAGTGGGGAGAGGAGGAGCAACCCCACCATGAGAGACTGTGACCAACACCACGTACCAGGCACCAAAGAGCTGCTTCATCACATAATAACCAGGGGCATCAGCCCGAAATTCTGCAACAACCTGATGTCCGCTCCACTTGGATCCTCTGCTCTTCCCCTGCACCTCTCCCAGCCCTGCACAGATAATCTCAGATATAAAGATACACCTAAAAAGTGGCTTAAATCAGCTTTTAACCTGCTAAAACACATCATGGTACAACTGTCAGCAAAAGGTTTGCTCTGCTCTGCTAGTGCACTGAGTAACCTTCATTTGTGGAGATCCATTCACATCCATTCTTCCAGGAGACAATTACAGGAAATCTTAGCAGCACAAGACCTCATTTCTAGCAGCCTAATAAAATTCCCAGGAAGCCGGCACAGAAGACGAGATCCAAGTATTCAGTACTTCCAGGACATGATCTCAAACTTGCTAGTTTTTAACCACCACCAACTGAGCATTCAGAGAAGCTGGAAAACTTCAGTGTAATCTAATATTCCCTGGTTTGATTACAGCCAGAACCTGAGAGGGCTGCTGCGAGAAGAGGAGAGCAGCTAAAGGGCTCAATCTGCCAACCCATCCATGTTCTATCCCTCTGTCATCCCTCAGGATCTGGGACAGAATCACACCATGGGACGTTTCTGCCATTGGCCATCTCAGGGTTCACAGGGGCAGCACAACACTCTGGTGGATCTCAGACACTTCTCATCTTCCCCTTAGAGAAAATAACAACATCAGTACTGCTGTACCCCACTTGAGGGGATGTCTTTGCATCTTACAACCACTGAAGCCGTATCAGAAGACTTGAGTTAGAACTCTAAACCACCTGAAAATGTACCAGTTTCCTGCCATTTCCACACGACTCCACAAGAAGCCAGGCTACTCCCTGTGATTGCTGTCATATGCTGTCCTCCACCTGGCATTTGCCACCTCTCTGTAACTTCCCATTAACACATACAGAGCCTTCAACTTCAACACTCATCACCTCCTCAGCTCCCCACATATTTCTTCATCTCGTTAACTTCCCTTCACACATCATCTCCTAATTCTAAAAATCAGGTTTTATGGAGTTAATGAATTAGTACCATTATTTGATGGCACCAAATGGTAGCTTGATCTGATGATCTCAGTTTGTAGTGACTTACCTGCACTTTTTATTGACTGTTTCCAGCTCTGATCAACAGAAGTTCTTCTAGCAGGGGAAGATAATAAAAAGCAACTTCAGCAAAAACTCTATTACTTCAGTTAATTGGTTCAAGAGACAGAAATGAAGCAGTCAGCTGCTTCACATTTTCTCAGAGCCTTTTGGAAAGCTTTCAGGTTAATGATTAGAAGCTGCAATGAAGAGCCATTGTCTAACAGAGCTTTTAAAATCAGAAAAAAATACTAAAGCAACAATTCCAGGATGAATTAGCAAATTCGAAAATGCAAAACCTGAATTCACACTGTAATACTTCTAAATAAAAGAAGATGGCATGGATTCACCCTGCCGCACTCAGACGACTCCACCACCAACTCAACACAAATTAAAAATGACCAGGGAAGGCCTCCTCCAGCATTTCAGCTATGCTCACTTCCATAGCAGGAGAACTAGGGTCTGATGACAGGACACAGAGAGATGTTAACCCTCATTTTATACATTTAATCTGAAGAACACTTGGATTTCTACTTCCTTTTGCTATAATTCTGGAGTATAAAGTCCATCCTTTCAAGAGGAAGGACCCATAGATGCTGGCTGAGCTGATGTTTTACTGCCCAAAACAGCAGTACCACCCAAAGGATTTCTCTCTTCCTGGTATCCCCCAGCACAAGAAATGCCAACATATGAACAAAAGCTCAGCAAAGCTGAGTAGACAACACGAGCCCCAGCTCTGGTTTCTGGAGTCTCTGCTGAGCAACTGCAGCTGCCGTGCTGAGCACCGGAGTGGGAGCACATGGGTGCCAGAGTACGCTGCACAACGGCTTTATTCAATCCTATGCCTCCCACTCAAGGATTTGCAAAGACTTGCCTTAAAAGAGTAGGAGAAGGTGATGGCATCATTTCCATATAATCCTTCCAGTTTACTATTTCAGCAGCTCCATAATATCTCCCCATCCGCTGTGGAGGAAGCAAATAGTCCCCAGCGCCGCAGCCAGGCTGGGTAAAAGGTGAGGGCAAAAACTCTGCAAGTTTTGGCTACCAGGGATGTCAAGGGCCTGTGTGTTCATCCAGGTAAACTCCAAGTCCCTGGTAATCACCAATTTCCCCCCTCAAGTCAAATTTTCAGTCAACATCCAGTGCCATAGAGTTGCTCTGGCAGGATGAGAGCCCATGAAATAGAAATGGATATTTAGGAAATCAATAATGGAATTCTGTGTCCCCATCACAAATGACACATGGTCACCTTCCCTGCTTGTCAATAGAACACCACTCCCACAATCAGTGCCCACTGGTAAAACATATCTGAGCCCTCTTCCCTTTTGACACCACTGCTCTGCCAGACCTCCAGGTTCCATTTCTCCTCTTCTATCCAACATGACCCAATCCTATTGAAAGCCTCACCCCACTACACTTAGTTTGGACCCACGACATAGTGGCTGCACTGATCTTATATATGGATTACAAATGTGTCCAGCACTATCAGACACAAAAACTTGGGTTTTCTCCAGATCACAAGTAGCCCTAAGGCAGAAAGAACACCATTAGATACTTTCAGTTCTACACAGTCTCCAAAAGACTACACACAGAGATTTGATTCTTCTCTCAGACCAATATAACAATTCACTAGTGCCTGGTTTGAATAAAATACGCTGGTTTGTTTTAAGAGGAAATCAAAAGCACATTTTGTCACAGAAAGAAACGATACTGAATGAAGGTAGTAACTGACACTAAGTACCAAAATACCATGGCTTGGCCCAAGAACACAGGTCAAAAGTCTCTCCCCCCTGCACAAGATTCCAGACACCCAGAATGGCTTAGCTGTGCCCCAGCTCTATTTTTGCCTACGAGATGAAGTGACAGCAACCTGGATTACGATTTTAATCTGAAACAGGGCAGTAACTGGGCAAGACCAGACCAGCTCAGAAAATATTTATTCAGCAGCAACACAAGCTCACACAAGCACTGGCTCCCAGACTTGCCACTGGAGTCAGTGATGGGAGCACGAGTGACCAGACACAGGAACTGACCAGGTAAAGGGGGCTGCTGGTTTATTTTAACATGGACAGGATCACTGTGTCACCAGACAGCTAAGCTGGCACAACCTGGACAACAGGGACTTCCTTTCAAGGAATCTGTTTGTCTCAGTCTGCCAAGAGTCATGTGTCAGGCATGTTAAAGCTGGGTCTTCCCATATCAACAAACCCCCAAATCTTCTTGTCCCAAAGACTGTAAAGCATATTGGGGTATACTTTGATGCCAGGTACAGCCAAAGGTCCCACTTTTTTTTCCTCTATTATCTCATCAGCTACAAAGAGCAGGCAGGCCCTCACCCCTTCACCCCAGTGTTTGGGGGCTGTACTCCCCTGGCTTACCAAACAGCAGATCATGATGGTAAAGTGTGGGAATACTGCCAATATTTACTACCAAGTGTCCTCAATGTAACCACGTGAGCCTGACAGAAATACACTTTTTTTTTTTAGGTCTTTTTTAGTCAATGTTGGAAAGACTGGAAGTGGCATATGTCAAGCCAGCTAGCCATCAAGCTGATAAAAGGAAACAACCCAAAGCACACTTTTCATGTGCTGTCTTCAGTGACTCTACTCCTGAATGAACTGTGCATTTCTGTGAGACTACAGGTCTGCTGATGTGAGCTCCAGAAATGGTCCTGTTTGCAGGCAGCAATGGATGTTAAAGGAATAAAGCTGAAAGATGAACTGTACATCGGCACCCTTCCCTTAAATCATTTTGAACAAGTCTTCTGGAGTCTCAAAAAAGCTTTCCCTGCTCTTTTCCCTCACTCCAAAATGTATTGGTAGATTGACTCGGCTCTTTCACCACAATGTGCACTGCCAGGGCCTGGCCCAGAGCCAGAAGCACCCAAAGGGCTGTACCCACATCTTGGGATTTATAAATCTGTAGGAGACTGGCACTGTTCTTCCACACCAGGGAGGAAAACTGCTGGCTCCTGCAGCATAAGGAACAGGCACCTCAGCCCGAGCAGTGAATGATTTCCCAGTTAACAGCACCCAGCACTGCATGGATTTTGCACACCTGCATGACAACAGAACTTTCCCTTTGCTGCTTTAAGCATATTCATAGGCACCACCCAGTCCAGGGCAGCTTTAGGAGGCTGCTACCAGCTGATCAGTGGAGGAAGTATCAGAAGCAACTTGAAGAAACAATGATACCACGGCAAAACTTGAAATGTTTAGTAGAAATCAGACAAACTCTAGGAGGATGAAGGTATTTTTCCAATACTCAGCATCACAGTTATACTGGGAAGGGTGAATTCCCAATAACTTGTGGATTTTTTTCACAGCCTATTCCACAGCAGGTCTGCCTGTAGGCTGAAACGTGAGCCATGAAACCATCTAATTGATTTTCTGGGTTCACTTTTGTAAGTTCTCAGCAAAGGGCTCTCAAATTGTCCTTCCAGATGATGATTTAAGGGTGTCCCCTCTTTAGTGTACAAGCAGAGGATCAGCCTCCAAGGATGTTCAGCATCAATGTGTCTCCCAAACACTGCTGGTTATGTCTCAGGTTTTAGTTGATCTGCCTCCCACCTGCTTTTGTTACTGGGAGAACACCCATCACAGGCTGCTGGGGCACAAAGACACTGAAGTTATTTAATACAGAAGATAAAATCCAGCCAAACTCTCTATCACCTCAAGACCACCGCTCTTGATTACTAAAAATCACAGGATAACCTGTCACCAGAGCTTTATCCCCAGAAATTGGAGTCCTCAGACTCACGGGAATTTAGGGGAAATAACTCACTATGTAAAAATCTCACAGTAACATGCCTGTGCAGACTGTCCTGAATCCTGACTTCCAGTTCAGAACATTATAATTAACATTTTCTAACAAATAGACAGGAAAAGGAAAATGGTAAGGGATGGTAACTTCTTTCATGAGCACAATGAGATGGCACCCACAAACCCCTGCAAGTTAAAGATCTACCACAGTAAGTAAACAAAAGCCATCCCAATGAATAACTTCTCTCATGGCAATGGCCAGGTTACTTCAAAAATATTTGGATACATAGTCACTGGTGGCATGCAAGTATTAACCCCTTCAGCAGCAGTGTGACCGAAGAGAAAAATGGGTTTAACAAGAATTTTTAACCAGGGGCGATTTCCATGAGCATTTTTGGAGAACAAAAAAAAAATCTTTGACATTCTTCTAGCTTCTCTTTCTCCTCCAGGCCCTAGTGTGAGGTGAGCACTTGGTACTTTTCTTCAGTTCTCTCTCCCTCATTATTTCTGATTTTGAGCCTTCTTCAAAGGAACGCCCACTTTTGTGATCCAGTCCCTCTTCACAGGGGCAAAGAGGAAGTTTTTCCATCACAATGAAGCATCACCACACTCCACAGTATTTTAGGAAAGAAAAAAATACATTCCTTAAGATGATTTCATCTCTCCATCACAGACAAAATATGTTTTAAATGCACAGTGCCCAATGTCACCCTGACAAACAGGCATGAAATCCATTCTGGTGATGCCTATGCCTTAATGTACAACTCTCAATCAAGAAAAAAAAAAACAATTTAGCCGTTTTAAGAAACTCTTTAGGCCCAGGAAACCACTGCCAATGCAGCAGTGGCTTGGGGATGTAATCTTTGGCAGCATCTTGACCCTGGCTGCATCCCCAGTGCAGATGTGGTTGTGGCTTGCACCACTTCCCTGCAAAAAGCAGCTTTACCTGCAAAAGCACTTTGTTCTGCTGGCACAACCTGCATCTGCACTTGGAAAACCTGCCAGCATCCTTTTCCCAACAAGCCTCTTCTAGCTCGGATCATTTTTTAATGATGACTTCGCAGTTCATTTACCACACTCTGCTCATTTATTCTTACTTAGTTTTACAGCCAACAGAATACAGCCCTGGCAACACATTTTATAAGCCGGGATTTCCACTACAAGAAATAATTTTGCCTGTTTACACCCCAAAACGTTTTCCTCCAAGGGCTCTGCAGACGCCACCTTTGAAGAAAGGATATTCTGGAGGCATGAGGAATTTAGCAATCACTCTCGTTCGCTCTTGTTCCCAACAAGATATACCTCAAAGTCTAACTGCAGTCTCTAATTGCTGCAGGTATTTTTAACCAGCTACCTGAGCTCCCTCAAGTTAAGAGAAAATAGTCTGCTGGGATCTGATACAGAAATAGCAGAACACAAGTCATACAGCAGTGGGGGAGAATGGGAAACCTCCAGTGTTTTCACCATTTTCTCGTTTAAGGGCTTTGAAGACTTGCCTCTACACAGACTTGCATTCATTTAATCAGAAGTGTTTCTACAGCAAGTAGGTGCAGATTCCTTATCTCTGTTCCTTTTTGGTAGGGAATGGGAAACAAACCTGGACGTGTAATTTTGTATTTGATGGACTGCACAGTAGCTGACAAGGATATCCCTTGATTCCTCTCCCATTAAAATATTACTGTCATCAAGACATTGGATTTTTGCAAGAGGAAAAGCCCACCTCATCAGCCCTGCCTTGTAACTGCTGTGCAGGGCAGCAAGAGGAATAATTACACTAATGACTGGTGAATAACTGAGTGCACTGAACAGGCTGGCAGCCAGCCTCCTCCAAATCCCAGTGCTGCCTGCAGAAACAGCCTGGCAAAGGACAGCAGGGAATTACACCATGGCACACGAGAGTGACACAGATCCCAAACACCCTCCCTGCACAGAGTTTCAGTAACCATTATCCCTAAAGAAAATTCCGAGTCCTTGCACTGCTCCCCTCCTAGAAGTTATCATCCCAGCTAGAAATGGTTTTGTGCGCATTTTAAAGCATCAATTTCAGCTCTATTAACAATACAAATAAGGACATTTCAAGCATGTCATATTACCAAATACAACAAAGAGAATGGTTATTACAAAACAACTTAATGCATAGCTAAAATGTGTATAAATCAAAGAGTATCAGGTCAATTTGCTCAGATGGCCTTTCAGTCATTGCAGAAGTATTACAAACTATCAGAACGAAGATATGTGACACATTATTTCATCAGATCCTCATAGTGTACAAAAATTACACATTTTTTTATGGAATTGTTATTTTATATTACAATTATTTTCCTCTATGCATGCTAAGTGAGATTTTACTTCAAGGACCTTCCACTTTACACTGTTGCTCCCAGAAAAAAATTTACACTGGTAAGAGCTGGAACATTGCTCTTCCTCCCCTTTTTATCAGAAAGCTGCTGTTCAACCCAATTTTAATACACACTGTTTAATAAAGCTCTGTCACTTCCAAGCTCCTGCTCTGGAATCCAACCTCAAGACATGGCTCTCCCACACTCTTCTTTCCACCATTCCTTTTACTCCCTTATTTTTAAAATACTAGATGACTAGGATAAAGATAACTAGGAGTTAACTTAGTCTTTTCTTCCCACACAGGAAAACTCCTTGCAAGGGAGATTGTTTATTCATGTGAGTCCTCCTGGTATCCTCAATCCCTCTCCACATTTCTATCTGCCAGACAAAGGAATGCTGATTGCATTTGTGTTTTGTTGCACAAGAACACACCAAACCCACAGTTACCAGCTGCAGAGGGCATCAAAATTTGGAAAAACTCTCCAGAGCTCTCTCTGAAGTCAAATATGCACTTCTAAGTAGATGTGTACACAAAACAAGCCACAGAAGTGATCAGGTGTGGATGCACATCCATTTGTTTTTGCTGACAGAGTTAAAGAACTCAAACACCATCACTTCTGGCACCTGGAACAAAGCAGCTGCTCATGAGGTCAGAGGGCTGAGCAAGAAGAGAAGAGAAACTTTTAACTGGAGAGTTCCCTGATCCCCTGCATTCTACAGCCCTGCAAACAGCTGTATGCAGGCAGTCAGGGAATGGGAACTGTCCAAGACCAACATCCATGTAACCATGGCTCTGTTGTGGGTGTACATCTTTACATCCCAAAAAGCACCACTGGGGATCAGTGTCAGACACTCAAACACCAGAATGGTTTGAGTGTGTTGGTGTTTCAAGCCAACCAAGCCCATCCCAAGTGCTCCAATTCAGAAAAACAAAGGCAAACCTCGAAGAAGTGACCGTGAGCGAAGCAGAACCGAGATGAAGTGACTGCACTGTCACTACCAAACCAGATCCACACACACATCAAAGCAAGCACAGGATGGTGAAAACAGCCGTGTCCTGTTGTGTTGTGATTTTTACACAAGGGTGCTGTTCAAATACCAGCTCCTTCCTCTGTGCATCTGGAAGCATTCTGCTGAAGAAAACAGCAAAAAAAAAAAAAAATCCACCCTTTGCAGGGCAGCACCTAACACACTCCTTCAGAGGTTGACCCAGTCACATACACCAGGCAGGAAGCAGGAACCTTCAGAACCACTTTAAATTTTCGTTTCTTTACCTTGGAAGAAAGTCTCTTCAGGCTGTCTCCACAATAAGAATTGCAAATATTAGTTTAAAAGGAAAATCTTTGAACTAACACTCAGAGAAGTCAGTTATTTGGCATTTGACTACTTTCAGGTGCAATTATACAGATTCTTCTGGTTCTACTAAGTTTTTACTGCCTGTTCTCCACTTTGAGAGGACTTTAACTGTGTCCAAGTAGAACCCTTTTTACAGGAGCTCCTACTCTATCCTGATTATCTGCTGGGAAACAGAGTTTAGAGTCTGCATCCCTCATCTGGTGCAATTACTGCAACAATCACTGACAATTTTTCTGCAGGATTGCAAAGGCAATAAGCAAACATCCAAGCTTTTAATTTCAAACATTGGGATTATCTCCCTCCAGCTCCCAAATTCCTCAAATCACAAAGCAATGAAAGCTTTATCTGTTGTCAATTAAAATGCACATGAAGAGGCCTATTTGTGGTGTCACAGGACATGGAGAGTCCCTCCCCTCAGACCAGGAAACCTTCCACACCTCCATGTTTTGAGATGCAAGTATTCTCCCACGAGACCTAATTTTGAAGCAAATGGCCAAGACACAATCCTTGCACTGCTTTATCCCTGGAAACAAGAGGTGCCACATGGTACTCTAGCATCTAAGTTTTTAACCAAAGAAGATACAAAACCAGGAATGTTTTAGAAAGAGTGGGAAGAAGGACCTTCATGTGCCAGCGTCAGTAAGTGGGCACTGGTGGAAACCACCAGGAGAAGACCAAGAAGCCCAGTTTTAGGCAGGCTATACATTCAATAAGTACCAGATTACAGCCACCTGCTCGCAGGGCTCTCAGCTACTGCCCTGTCCCCAGCAGCTGTATTTGGCTCCTCTCCCAAACACATCCACAGAGGACCACAACCTTTTGCCATCTCACAGACGTGCTGCAGCCTGGCAACGAGGACAGGCACCAGAACACGGCCATGGAGAAGCTGTGCTCTCCTCTCCAACTCTCTGCACTCCATGCTTCCCCAGAGGGTGGACACCAAGGGGAGGACACGTGTCCCTCTAAAGCCAATTCTTTGTTTCTCTCTTTTTACTAGGCAGTGGCAATGCCTGCCAACTCTGTGCTCCACCAGCTCCAGAAAGTTCCCCAAAACTCAAGACGAGACTGCTGGCAATGCCAAAATTGCCCGAGACACTTTCATGAGGGCTTAGTCACTTCTTCCAAGTGACTTTGATGCTGTCAAAATCTATCTACGTCAGGTTTTTGGATCTGAAATGAGCCCCAAACATCTGGAAAAAGTTCTCAGTCTCTAAAAACAAGGAAAAGACTCAACGTAGATGGTTCTGTGTGGTTTAAACCCTCACCACAGTGAGCTGTTCGGAGTACCACAGATAATGACCTGGCATTGCTACAACACCTAAACAAGGGATTGCTCCTGAAAGAGCCTCTGCACTTACATGGCCATTCCAAATTCGGGAAAGGAACAGACTTGTGAAGTAGAAATACTCAGTTACACCTAAACCAACAATTTGGATGGCAGTTTTCAAAGCATTTATTGCCATCGTAGTGTTTTCATCACAGCTGAAGAGCAAAAGCTAAGAACAATGCAAGGAATTATATACAGGCCAAGCTCAGGGTTTCCAACACTCCCAACACCAAACACCCAGGATGGTGAAAATACTTAAATATGATCAGGATTTCCATTACCAATTTACTAACGATTTTTCTCCAGCTGACTGCCTCATCCCCTCAGAGCCTCCTGCACCAACATCCCACACAAAGCCAGCAGCCCTCTCCCAAACCTCAGGCATCTGTATTCTGGGCTGTGCTCAAATGCACCATTTGGCATTAGTGAGAAGCTACGAACCCTCCCAAGGTGTTTTACAATAAACGAGACTGCAATTTCCTTGCAGTTGCTGCAGCTACTAAATGATTTGATGAAATTCAGCAGCATTATGTACTTGTATGCACCCAACAGACTCCAAACATCCTTTCTGTTGCTCTCAGGGATCCAGTGTAGCCAGCCACAAAGAGAAAACATCACTTACAATACTCAGATCCTGGTAATTCTAGAAGTACCAGAAATCTGGAGGACCTGAACAGGTGAGTTGGGGACTGAACTATGTGGAAAGGATTTCCAACCTTACTGACAAATTTCAGATTCTTTTCCCAGTTAACCAGCTCTCCTAAACAAGAGGATTGAGTTGCTACCTTCTGCAGAAAAAAAAAGGCTCCTACAAAGAAATTCTGGATGAAAATGCTGACTTGCTGTAAAAACAAGCACAATGTGGAGATCAGCCATCACTTTCTTCAACTATCACACCTGACACCAACAGCAGAACCACATTCTTGTTTGTCTCATTAATGGAGTAAAGGGGAAGAGAAATTAGTTTAGAAATAGAAAGCTGAAAACCATTCAACAGGTGCCAAAGACACAGGACTGCCCTACATTTCCAAAGGGCACTGCAGCTTTGGGGTTTATTTGCTATTAGGAATTTGGACTCGTGCAAGGTTAAAACTAAGGGGTCAGAGCTTGGGACAAGAATAAAAGGGCAATCCATGTTTTCATTTTTAATGATGTTTTAACACCCAGAAATAGCTCTTGTTTTGCATCAACTGCAGTCTTAACTCTGACTTCGTGGCACAGCTTCCAATTTATAGCAGAAACAACCCTTCTACTTTGCACAGCAGGAATGGTCCTGCTCACTGCAATTAAACCCACAGGGGAATAGCAACAACTGTATTTACTATTTAGTTTTACTAGAAACAAACATCTAAAAGTAGCTAAAAAACAAGGAGTGTTTTCAGTTTCACTTTGAAACATCCCAAAACACTCCAGTCCCCATCTGCACCCCAAGGCCCCTGAAAAAAAGGCTGCCTTGCTGTGATTTTGAGAACACTACAGTGAGACAAAAACAACCAGCATCAAACATTTTCACACATGGCCAACCATGAGATTTGCATTTGGCTTAACAGAAACATAAAGCACAAAGCAAATGGGTGATATCTAAGCATAAAGTTGAAGTTCCTCTGGAGACTTAACAAGACTTCTACCTGGTAATGCTGAAATTTAAAGGAATATTAAAAAAAAAAAAATCTATTATACTCAGAATTACATATCTTGACAGTCAGGAACAGACACCATGTCATTTCCAAAAGCTTTGGAGTGATTGCTTAGACAAGATTCCAGGAATGCTTTGTCACAATTAAGTTTATTCCAATCCTTGGAAATATTAAATGCATTCCTACTATAATGAAACACCTTATAAACACCACGTGACAGAAACACGGGGTTTAACAAAACATTTCCTTCCAGCATCATAACATTCAGGCCCCTGACATGAATTTTATTATCAAATAAGTAACCACACAAGGAGGTTTGCTAATGCACCTCACGCTGCAAGAGGACCTGGATGGAAGCAGCACCAGCCTCGAGTGCTTCCACCCACAGACTCCTACCTAATACTTGTTAGGCAGCTCCAAGCATTTTGAAGTTCCAAGATGCCACCTCTAGCATTAAACACAGTTTTAAGCACTACCCTGTGCAACAAGCAGCAATTCCTGTTGCTCACTGGCAAGTCATCCCTGGTTTGGACAATACCTTTGGAATGTACTGCCCACAGTATGCTGAGTTACAACAGTATTGGGAAGATTTCCTAAGTTCTGCCTGGAAATGTTTTTTTGGATGTTTTGTCCAAGCAAGTGAAGCCACTGTTCAACAAGACCCATCCTGTAACAATGGGTTTGCACTTGTGACAGAGCTCTATTTAACCAGGGCTGTAGAACTCCAGGGGCCTCTGGGAAAAGCCATTCTTCAACAAATATGGGATTTTAACTTTGGAGTGGTCTGGGGTTTGGGCTTATTTTAATGGCAAAGCTTCTATCAGCAAAGACCTAACCTTGCTGCCAGAGAAGTCATCCAGCTCCACCATGTACATGAGAAACCTGTACTTGCTGCAAATGCTCTGATGTTACATCTGACCTGGTCTGCTCTAAAAAAAAAAATCTAATTTAAAGCCTTTCATTTAAAAAAAAAAAAAGAAGGTATTTTTGAGCTAGACTAAGTTTTGTTGGATCCAAGAATGCTACATCCTTCCAGAGAAAGCTCAGGTTTGAAGCTCAACACGCTCACAATCACACAGCAGGCCAGGCACAACACCCAGCCACATCCAGGATCCTCATCCCTGCTGTGGGGTGGGGAAAGAAAACAAGAGGCTCAAGTCCTTTTTCTGCCACCTCAGAGCTTCACCCCAGTATTTTCAATACCTCACCATTACAAAGTCCAGGAAGAATGAGTATGTTCAGTGACATCACAACAATGTCACTGCAATGCTCCAGAAAAATGGCAGGCAAAAAGGGATAATTAATCCCACCTGGAAATCCTGGAATTGCACAAGGCTGCAACAAAGCAAAGAGAACGCTGGGCCAAGCCAGGCTACAGAGACACATCATGTGCTCTACTCAGAGCAGAAATAAATATGCCAGTCTAAACGTTTTTCAAGTTTATTTTCAGAAAAAAATCTAGAGCAAAAATGGAAATAGCAATCTGATATAAACAAAAAAATTAAAAAACAAGTGGCAGAGGATTATTTGGACAAAAGTTCAGAGAGGAAGAATATGGGGAAGACATTCAACTGTGGGAAAATGCCTTTGGGAGGAGGAAGCCTTTTGTTCCACAGCACCTCTGTGTCTAGGTTTTTACAGTCCCTTGCTAACTTATTCTGCCAGCAGCTGGAAAACCACCAGAAATCCGCCTGTTTACTTAGACAACTAAAATTCCAAATACCATGGCAAATGGCTCTCTGCTCCACCTAATCACAGGGAGAGGATGGGAGGAATACTCTGAGGTTTACAAGTCTCAGCCAAGCAACAGTGCAAGGTTAAGGGGTTACTCATACCCCTATTTTTGCATTTGGAGAGCAAGGGGAATTCTTGCTGTGCAACACGCGCAGACAAATCAGATTATGAGCATAAGCACCAAATACTCTACAAAAACCACCATCAAACACCTGAAATCCTACTTACACTCAGACAACAAAGAGCAAGTGTAAAATATTCTGAATATTTGCAACATTCTGAAATCTGCCTGGTTCACTGCAGGTTCAGTGGTCTTAGGGAGTCCAAGTGATAGCAGAGTCTGGGTATGATGAGCAGATGTCTCCAAAAGCCCATTCCTTGCTACAGGGTGAATTGAATCACAGGCTCTGTGAGCATCAACTTAGCCACAAGTTAGTGTTCTACTTCAGCAAAGTCTCCATCAGATCAAATCCCTGCCCTGAAAAGTTTGTGTTTTTCGTCACAGAGCTTGTATTTGGAAATGACCAAATGAAAGGGAGAAAAAATTTAGTTCAGTCCCTTCAACTATAGCTCTGTCAGCTAATAACTGCTCAAACTGAGTGCTTTATAACAGAGAGCTACACCTGCCATGGCTCAGATACCTCCTTACAAACACTCTGTGGCTTCCTATTCCATTTTCCTTTTGCTGCAGCTGCTATACAAAACCCCATTTATACCTTACATTTGATCATCAAAAAAAAATCACTCATTAGAGAGCGTAAGATTTACAGCTGAAGTTTTCAGACTGTAAATTACATCTCTCTTGAACAAGTTCAAAGCACTCAAAAAAGTAACCACAACCATCACTATTTGCTACCAAGAACCCAGGGCAGACACACAGGGACCAAAGCCATCCAGTACTTGACTGGAACAAGTGAATCACAGCTCAGCAACCGAGGATCCGCAGCAGGATACCGAGCCAACGTGACTCCAGAAAAGGTTTACTGAACCAGAAAAGCAGCAGCAGCGATCCTGGTTGGGCGCCAAACACAAGGAAATAAACAGAACAGAGCCCTGGAAGATTTCACCACCAGCCACAGGAGTGAGGATGAGCAAATCCTGAAGCATCAGGCGAAGTCGGGCCACTTACCTCAGAACAGCCCTGAAATCTGATGGCAGGAAGCTGGCATTTAACAGCCATCCACAGCAACTGAGTGTTTTCCTACCCTCTTCTGATGCATTCCAGGGCCTAAGTTGGTTTCGGGTCCCGAGTTTGCCCATGACACTCTGAACAGACAGACTTTGTGCAGCCTGCTCTGCTAAACCAGCAGGAACTACTGCAAACCCCAGGCAGCAACTTGAGCAGGGAGCAGCCACGGGAAGGTCTGGGGGGGTGGTTCTGCAGAGCCCAGCACAGGGTCAGAATTCCCACTGGACGGGGCAGAACAAGGGGCTTGTCAGCTCAACCCATTTCTCTCCACTAGTTCTGCAACTCACAGGACAAGCACATATAACAAACAGCTTCAGGGTAGTGTAAGAGTGGGGCAAATCCTCTCAGACCAGCAATCAGGACCTTCTCTAACAAATTAGTTCACGAAAAACACACAGGTGAGTCCACCAGCCGGGTCTGCAGGAGCAGGAACACTCACAACTCCTCACTGGCAGCAACTTTTCCACCACTTGTCTTATGCAAAGATAAAGGGAATATGTCAGAATCTGTTCAATACAAACAGAATGGGCCATGACTTTTGCAATCTTAATCATTAAACACAGACTCACTATTTTAATGGCTATTTGAAAGAGTAAAAAGCTGAAGTTCCCAACTGTTTGCATGTTTGCCTGCCAATTGTTTCCCTCCCAACATCAGGATCAATAAATAACTGGGAGCAAAGAAACATCCCTGTTTAACCATGAGATCTTCTTTAACTGCAGAGTAATCAGCTAATCCGGGCAGACTCCTTTATTCAGCTTTACATGCGTAATGCTATCATTAAAGTTATAAACTTTAATTTGACTCAAGGAATGCCATTTACTAATTAAGCACGCAAATGTTTTTACAGCTGTTTGCATCAAGTTCCTTATAAACTACAGGGGATTAATAGCACATAAAGCAACATTTTAAAGCTACTGTTACAGCCACTACAGAGCACAGGACAGTTGGAGAAAAAACATTCATTAAGGCATTTTGTGTTTAAACAGATTGACCAACACACACAACCAAGCGAAACAACTGCTTTCTGGCCACTGGATCCCTCAATATTTAAAATCCACAGATTTCTCAGGCTATTCCCCTTGGCATACTAGAAGAGTGTAGCATTGCCTAGTGACTATCTGAGTAATGGCAAGTAAACGGGAATCTAAAGAAACCCCCCACCTGAAGATAAAGTTGAACTGCATCAGAAACTTGAGTGGCTGGAGCCAAACATGCCACGACATCTAGAAAGGGATGCTAAATCGCTTCAGGCAGGCTTATGATTTTTTCCACAAAAAAACTGTAGTAGCCAAGAGCTAAGACTTAGATACTTTCGATCTAAAAAGGCAAATGTTATTTCAACTGGGGCGTATTCAGTTTTATGAGACACGTTTAAGAAACTGGGGTAAAAGAATCTAAGGTTGTGAAAGGCTCGTAGCCCCCTGGGCCTGGCGCTGGAAATACACACAGATTCAACCTCTTTGTTTGGCTGTGTTGGGAGTAGGGGGGGAAGGGAGCCGGCAACAAACCAAGCGTGCCTCTCCTGGAATCCAAAGCTTGCCCATGACTACCTCCGCGGTTTACCGAAGGAGCTACACCCCGCCACACACCTGAGGAACGGAGAGGGATAAAGAAAAACCCCATAGATGACGGCCCCCAGCTCACAAGCACCAAGAAAGAAGCCCTTTCATGGCAAGGCTCGTTCCCGACGCTCCCAGGCAGAACGAGATCCAAGTCGGGCCGAGGCCCCCCGGATAACGGGGTGACGATGACCCTCTGCACCCCAGGGTGTACGAGAGGAGCCTTCCTCCCGCCCCTCCAGCATCAGGGGATACCCGAGCTGAGCCCACTCCAGCTTTCGTGGGCTCCGAGGAGCCTCCTGCAACCCCCGGGGGTAACCGAGAGTGTGTGTGTGGGCCCGTCCCGCGACGGCCGAGCCCGTGCCAACTCAGGTCCTCCCGCCACCCGCCACTCTCCTTCCCCCCCGCCTGTCCCCCCCAGTCGCCAGTGCGGGGGCCGCACCGGATGACCTCGTTGACCTCGCGTGCACTCCACCATGTGCTGCAGGATACCCGGCTCGGCCTTCACACCTCGTATCGATAATCCCCTCATTCTCGGGGTCCTGCCGCCGGGGCCCGTCCTCGCCGCCCAGCCGCCGCCGCCGCCGGACCCGCCGCCGGGGCCCCCCCCCCGTCTCACTGCCCAACAGCCCGTCGCGCTCCCCGCCGACCGCAGCCGGCTCCACCACTCTACCTTCGCCCGGTCCAGCTTATCGTCAGGGGTCTCGTCTTCCTCTCGTCCTCCTCTCCTCCCTCCGCGCCGCTGCCTCGCTGCACTCCTCTTCGTCGATCGACTCGTAGTTGTACCCCTCTCCTAGTCCATAGGCGAGGCTCTGATGGAGCGGCGGCGTCTCCCGCGGCCTCCCCGCGCCCGGCCCCCGCCGCCAGCCGCCGTTGGGCCCCCTGCCCGTCCCGCGGCCCCGCCGCGCCTCAACCGCCGCCAAAACAAGACACCACCCAAACAAAGGGCCGCGCCGCCGCGCTCACGTCACCGGCGCGCCCCGCGGTCACCGACACCCGCCCCGCCTGCGCGCCCGCCGCCATCCTCACCCCGGCCCGCCCCGCCGCCGCCGCCATCTTGGGTGCTGCGACACGCCCCCCACCCAGCCACCCGCCCGCCTGAGGCCGCGCCGCCATGTTGAGTGTGGCGCGGCGCCAGGGTGTTCGGCAGGAATCACCGCGGAATACCGTCTGTTTGGGTGGAAAAGACCTCCGAGACCCTTGAGTCCAACCTGATACCACACACACCCTCCTATCAACCAACCAGAGCACTGTCCATCCTCCTGCACAGCTCCGCGGATGGGACGCCACTCTCCCCATCCAATGCCTGAACACTTTCCATGAAGAAATTCTCCTTCCACACCTGAGCCTCCCCTGGTACCGCTTAAGGACGTGTCCTCTTGTCCTGTCCCCTGCCCCTGGGAGCAAGCTTGACGTGCCCAGTCCGCCCTCCTGTCAGAGATTTGTGCAGAGCCCAGAGGCTTCCCCCCTGAGCCCTCCTTTGGGCCCAGCTGCCACCCCCACACCCCACAGCTCCCTCAGTGCTCATCCGGGTGCTAACAAAGTATTAAGTGGTTGGAATGGACCTTGAAGCTCATCTCATTACCCACCCCCTGCCACGGACAGAGACACCTTCCTCTACTCAGGTGCTCCCAAGCACCATCCACCCTGTCCCTTGGACTCTTCAAGGGAACCATGGGCAGCCACAGTTGCCCCCCCCCTCTGTTGCAACCTTCCAGTGCCTGCCACCGCAAGGGACTGATTTCTCCCATGGTACTTAAACTTTCCCTTTTTCTTTTGTACCCATTCACTCTGTCCTATCCTACGTTCTGATGAAGCTATGGGGTGGGGAGCAGAAGATTTTGGGGTGGGGGGGGGGTGGGGGTTACCACTTCTCCTTCTGCCACCTGGTGATGGGACATGAGTTGAGCTGGAGCCGGAGTCCTGAAGGTGCTGGGGGTCAGCATGGAGACTCCCAGTGCCACCTGAGTGTGTTGGAGTCTCGGCCAGCAACTTGTGAGGATGAATGTTATGCAATGGAGGGAAACGGGTTGTGAGGAAATGTTCGAAAATAGGAAGTTGCACTCCTCAATCAAATAGAATTGTGCTGTGACCCCCAGCAAGAGACATTCCTATCCTTCCTGGGATGACATGACCACCATTCCTGGGGGCGCCCTGCTGGCCAGTGA